>LDKF01000091.1:42287-52792 GCA_001026735.1 Rotylenchulus reniformis | reverse complement strand
TGATTAGAGTTCGGGGGGGGGGGAAGGGGATGAATACAGAAGAAGAGTGAGGAGGATGGATGAGATGAAGATGAGTGAATGGTCGGAAGAAAGAAAGGGTTGGAGAAGGAAGACGGATGAAGAACGGTGAGGGAGGGATGGATGCCATCCGTGGAGGAAGTCCCTTCCTTCAAGCGGATGTTCCCCTCTTTCTCCCGCCCCATCGAGCTCATCCTCCTCCCTCCCTTTCTTCCTTCCTCCGTTCCTTCATCTTCATCCTCCTCAACTTCTTATGTTAGTCCTTCTGCCATCAGCAGAAGTGCAGAAGTGCACTTCTGCTGATGATGGCGCCACCCGTCTTAAAGGACAAGGAGGATGACGGCGCAGTTCGCGGATGGGCGAGGGAAGGGTCGGTGGCGATGGTCGGATCCACCAGCAGCAGGGAAAGAAAAATAATATTTATCTGGGCCCAGGACACAAAAGTGTCACTAAAGGGCGAGAACAAATAACAATTGTCGTAGTGTCAATGTAAATAACAATGGTAATATGGAAAATGTGACAGGAAATAATAAAAAGAAGTAGAGAGGTCGAATTTAGAGAAGATAGGAATTTTAATAGAGATCTGAAGAATGTGAAAGGGGAAGATGATGTGAAAATAGCAGCGGGAAGAATATTCCAGGTGTTTAGAGTTCGGTTAATGAAAGAATTTTGATTTTTAGATGTCTTCCGAGGGATTACAATTTGGTGTGGGTGGCGGCGAGAAGGACGGGAAGAAAAAGTGACAAAATCGTTTGGATTCAGATGTGTGTGATGGAAACAAATTTTGTATAATAAAGTGATATCAAACATGGTAAGACGTAAAGAGAGAGGTTCAAGATCGAAAAATTTCAGACGTTGAGAATAATTTATGTGTGGTAATTTACATCTGCGAAGGGCGATTCGGGTGTAGAATTTTCTGAACAGATTCAATTTTGTGAATAAGTGATTTATTGGATGGATTCCAGACGGGGAGCATATTCTAAAATGGGCCTATTAACATACATTTTGAAAATAGCAGACCATATTTGTGGATCAGATGAACGGATAGTACGTAACATTTGTAGAGAGCGGAAAAAGCCAGAACGTACAATTAATGCGATATGCTCATCGCATTTAAGGGTGTTAGTAATTATAACACCAAGATCACGAATAGAATTGGTCGTTTTAAGGGGAGTGTTATCGATAAAATATTGAATTTGTGGGTTTGATGATCCGATATGCATAATGTTTTAGGAATTGATATTTGTAGTGAACATTGGATGCTCCAGGGATATTTTTTGTAGTAAAATTTGATAAGAAGATGAATTCCATTGGTAATATATCTTTGCATCATCCGCGTAGTTTGATTTGGACTGGTGGGGAACAATAGTGGGAGAGGTCGTTAATGTATAAAATGAATAGCAGAGGGGCAAGAACGCATCCTTGAGGAACCCCTGATTTTATTGTTCTGAGAGATGATTTTTCATTTTGGATTTTAACCAAAAATTTTCTGTCTGTAATAAAGTTAGAAATCCATTTTAAAACTTCCTCCAATACCGTATTTTTCGAGTTTATAAATAAGATAACTTGATGGTACTGAGTCAAATGCTCTTCGGAAGTCGATGTATATACAGTCGATGTTGTTGTTGTTTTGCAAAGTTGTACCAGTCGTTTAATGTTGATATGAGTTGAGTGACCGTTGACCGCTTTTTCATGAATCCGAATTGTTGTGGGCAGATGATTGTTTTTAAGTAAGAAGCCGAGTAATTTATTATGTAGAATACGCTCAAAAACCCGGCATAACTGTGAAGTTAGTGATATTGGCCTGTTTCTGTTTTTTCTGGATCAGACTTATTGCCTTTTTTGTGAAGTGGGATAATATAAGAGATTTACCGAAGTGATGGAGGTTCCCCTGAGTCTAGGGAAAGTCTAAAAGGCTCTGTAATAGTGGGGGCGAGAACTTCATGAAATTGTTTTAGTATGCGGGAGTTTAAGGAGTTCTTTAAGAGCATTTTCGATAGTAAATTTATCAAAGTAAATATCATCAAAAGTTTTATAGGTTTTAAGGTTTATATGGGGTGGTTTGTGTTTTGGGACGTTTTGGAAAAGAGCTTAAATTGGTCTGCAAAAATCTTACACTTAGAGGGATTATCAGGGAAAATGGTACCTTTGTATTCTAAAGGCGGTATGCAATTTGTTGAATTTGTCCTGCTGCGGATGTAGGAGTGTAGTTGTTGTTTATTGCTGAGCATTTTGCAGATCCTTCGTTGTTGGTTTTGATAGATGAGTTGTTTTGCTGTTTTACATAAATTTCTATATTTAGTTTTTAAGCTTGGATCTGTTTTAGTTAACCGAAATAGTTCTGCTTTCTTTTTGATAATTTTTGTATATGAGGTGGGTGAGTTATTTTTTGGGGATTTTTGGAGGTTCGCTTAAAAGGAATCAGTCGTTGTGTTGATTTATTGATGTAATCTATGAAGGAGTTATATTTTTGATCTATTGTAAAAAGTGAAAGAAACATGTTGATGTTAAGGAGAGTAAGTGGGTTTAGAAGCCTTGTAATGAATTTTGGCTGGAAATTCCTTATAAGAATCCGTTCTTGTTTTGGTTTTGAAATGGTAATAGAGAAGTGGATAGACATGTGATCAGAAGTTGAAAGCCCCTCCTTGACATTTAGATTTTGTATATAATTTGGAATGTTTGAAAGAACAATGTCAAGGATGGACCCTTTTATATGTGTTTGTTCCAGAACTAATGTGAGGAACCAAAATTTTGTGTAAAATCTAGGAATGATTGATCAATTGGATGGGTAGATGTTAAATCGGACCAGTTAATGTGCTTAAGATTTAAGTCACCACAGATAAATGTGTTTGGTATTATATAACCTAAATTGGAAGACATTTTTGGCTGTGAACATTAGAAGGGGAGGAGGAGGAGGAGGAGATGGGCGAGGAGGGAGGTGAAGAGGGTGCTTCAAATGCCAAATTCAAAATTTTGGCCGATTTTTTTAAGACTTGTTAGGTCGAAAGTATAAACAGCAAAGCTGTGCAGAATTTTGTTCTAACTTCTGGTATTTTTATTTTTTCGAAATTCCAATAAAAATACGAAATTTTGCCGAAATACCGATAAATACCGTTTTTAGGGATATTTTGGACTTTTGTTCGAATTTCGAAAAATTGAAAATAACGCACAACTTTGCTTTTTATACTTTTGTTCTAACTGGTCTATCTAACAAAAAGTGGTGCATTTCCGTTAACGAAGGGGGGGGGGCACTAGCCAAATTTCAATGGTGCCCCCTGTTAAAATTTTGCCCCCCCCCCCGTTAACGGAAAAGTACCAAAAAAGTTTTCGGCCAAGCCTTTGCATTTGGCACTATTTTTTTAACGCCCTAGCACCGGTGAAGAGGACTGAATGAGAGACCGACAGTGAAGAATTTGATGATTGAGTTGGGCAGAGGGATGGGAGGTGCAAATTAGTGAATTAACACGGTGCTGGGTCGATTAAAAAAAAAGTCGATTTATCATACAATTCACAAGGACACTATACTCTTTTTGTGCCACTTACAGTGAAAGGGGGGGGGTACAATACAAATTTGATCGTGAGTGATGGGCGTTAGTAAGGCTTTGCTCAAGGGCCGGAACACCGCTAGGCTTCGCCGTCTTATGGATGTCATGTTGACGACCAGGGTAGAGATCAGCTCAGCTGCTAGTGGCTGGAGTTGTATGGATGTGCTCCCTCGGGCTTGAGTATATTGGCGGACGCGGTGGTGAAGAGAATCGGCGGAAGGATCCGAACCGGTGATATTGTCTTGGAAGGAGATGGAGGCGTAGACCAGTCGACCACCGCGCCTCGTTAAAAAAGACCCAATGTGGCTAGTTTGGTCGAAATTTTTGAAGCTTGATATGCCAAAGATAAAAAGCCATTGCGCAGAATTTTATGCTCTATCTACTGGTATTTTTTCCCAAAATTCGGCCAAAAAATCGAAATTTCCCGAAAGAATTTTTAGAGGAGATTTCGGGTCCTCAAAATTCGGGATCCTCAAGAGTCGGGTCCTCAAAAGTCGGGATCCTCAAAAGTCGAGTCCTCAAATGTCATTCCACGTTTCTAGCGGTGTGAGCAGCTAAAAATATTGTTTTTGATTGGTGCAGAGTTGGAGATTTTTCGAAAATATCGAACATTGGGTATTTTTCGAAAATATCGAAAAATTGGGTATTTCACGAAAAATTCAAATTTTTGTTTTGAATTTCCTAAAAATAAAAATACCAGAAGATAAAGCATAAAATTCTGCACAGCGTTATCGCTGGAAATTTTGGTCTAGCAAGCTTTTTTTTTGGGATTTTGGAAAATTTTATTTAAAGTTTTTTAGAGAGCATATTGGGTTTTGGCATTTTTTTTAAAACGTCCCAACACCATTTAAACTAGGGGTCCGATACATATATCCTGATTTCTCAGATTTGTCCTGATTTGGAGGGTCCAGATCTGAGAAAATAAAAATGCCCTGATTTATCAGATTTGTACCGATTTTCGACCTCTTTCCTATTTTTATCCTGATTTTTGGGATTTTGGAAAATTTTATTTAAAGTGACTAATTTTCTAAAAAAAAAGTCTTCTGGTCTAAATTTTCCAAAATTTTCTCCGGCGGCCTCTATCGGGACCACCAGCTCCCTACACAATGAATTTTCTCCAAAAATGTCGGATCCAGCCGACAGGGCTCATCCGCAGGGGGACATTGGCCCCGAGGAGGAGGAGAAGGAGGAAGAAGAAAGTGAAGAATGGAAAAGATGGAGAGAAAAGAAGAGAGCGAGAGCGAGGAAAAGAGGAGAGGGAAGAAGACAAGGCCAGTGATGAGATGGCCAAAGGAAGCGGAGGTCAGCCCCCCGGTACTTATGCAGTTTGTATCCTATTTTTTGGTCAAATTTTCCAAAAAAATATTTTTTTGTCCCAAATGCCTCAAAATGACGTCCTAGGGCCAGTTTTTGACGCTGAATACGAATCTGACGTCCGTTTTGACGTCCGACGTCATCTGACGCAACTTTCTGACGTCGGAAATTTTTGACGTCAAATTTTTTTTCCAAAATTTCTGGTGGGCGCGGGAATACGGCACATACGAAGACATGTGAACATTTATTTTATTGTATTTCACTGATTTCAATGCATAAAAGTTCAATTTTGGAAAAAAAAATTGACGTCAAAAATTTCAGACGTCAAAAAATTGCGTCAGATGACGTCGGACGTCAAAACGGACGTCAAATTCGTATTCAGCGTCAAAAACTGCCCCTAGGAAGTTAGTTTTACAGTGTTTTCAACAAAAATTTTTTTTTGAAAATTTGACCAAAAAATAGGATACAAACTGCATAAGTACCAGCCCCCCTGTATTATTGATCATAGGACGCCACACCATTTTCTTCCTTCCCATTCACACCATTTTGCCCGATCTCCGGAGAAATTGTTGCCTTTCCCAGAACGCATATTTTTGCTTATCTCGTGCTTTATCTTGCCCAAGATTTGAAATGCATATAAGCCATATTTTTGCCTTGATCAGCCCCTTCTTCCACCATTCACTTCAAACTTGTCTTGTTCAATTTTTATTCAATTGCGAATATAAAATTTCTTCTTTTCATTCCATCGAAAAGGGACCGGAGGTGTTTTCCAAAGGGTTTTTGCAACCGGGACAAAAGGCCTAAAACCCTTAAATTCCTTTTTTGTTTAATCAGAGTCTCGTCTCTAATTTTAAGTTTCTAATTTCAGAACAATTTCATATAACAGAGACTCGCCTCTGTTATACAAATTCTCTCCAACCAATCAGGTCAAATCAGGTCTCGTCCTGATTCGAAAAGGTTGAAGATTTGAAATATCGGATTCTTTTATTTATTAATTTTTCCAGTGAAAAAGGGCCTGGGTCGAATTCCATTGCCCAGAAGGCAAACTTCGACAAAAAATCTCTTTAAAATTGGTTATTTTTCTAATGAAAGTCAGGTCTATTTTCAAAATTTTCTCCGGCGGCCCCACTCGTGGCCGCCGGCTCTTTACACAATGGGGGATGGACAGACACCCGAAATTCCTTCAAAGTTGAAACGGTGAAAAACCAAGTGAAGGTCAATTATGATCTCGATTGTTCCCAAGTGAATGATGTGCTTTTTCAACCCCCCAAATTGCTCAAAAAGATTATGGGGAATGAAAAATACAATGTTTTTTGATATAAAATTATATAAATAAATTGATTTTTTCATGATTTGAATATAAAATGTTCTGATTTTTGACCATGAAATCTGATTTTTTGAGCCAAATATTCTGATTTTAAAAATTTTCAGATCCGACCCCTGATTTAAACTTCTGTCTTTTGAAAAGAATCATTTATACTGTTGTGGGGGGGGGGTCAGGTCAATAGAACCCAGTTCATTAGAACCCAAAAACTTCCCTTCAAACAAAAACTTTTTTTTAGACTTTGCTAGGCCAAAACTATAAAAAGCAAAAAGGTGTAGAATCTTAAGACCCCACTTATGGCCTTTTTGGTTTTTCGAATTTCCCTGAAAAAATTTGAAATTTTCGAAAAAAATGCAAAAAAATCGATTTTTTTGAAAATTCCAAAAATTTTCAGGGAGATTCGAAAAACCAAAAAGGCCAAAAGTGGGGTCTTAAGATTCTAAATCTTTTTCTTTTGTTATGTTTGCGGGTTCTACCAAACATAAAAGTTTTTGTTTGAAGGGAAGTTTCTGGGTTCTAATGAACTGGGTTACGTTTGAACGAGTTGTTGGCCCTGTGCAATGCAACGGGGCCCAACCAGGGATGTGCGAAATTTCGTGTTTCGTACCCACGAAATTTCGTGGGTTTTTTTTTTGTTTCGCGAAATTTCGTTTCGCTAAACAAATTAGGGTGCGAATTTTCGCCAAAATGCACCCCTAAGATTGGGCAGTCCAAGAAAAATGCACCCCTAAAGAAAGGATAGTGCGATTCAAAAATATTTTTTGGCACGATTCTTTCATGTACAAGAGGAAAAATAAAAGGCAGTAGCGAGGTAATCCGAAAATTTTTTCATAAGGGTCTCTCTGTTAATTTCATATAAATTTTCAAAAAAAAAAAGTTCTCCGGTGGTCACCACTCCTAGGTCGCCATACTCTAGTATTGTTTTTTCTACCCAAAAGTTAGCGGGCGTGCTACAGTACCAATGAGCACTCTTTTTCATGGGCACTCTTTTCGTTTTCTTCAACACTTTTTCATGAGCATTCTCTCGTTTCGGGGTCAGGTCTCTAGATCCCAAGGACCCAAGATCCCAGGACCGAAGATCCAAGGACTGAAGATCCCAAAAGCCAAAAATGGATCCAAGATCCCAAAGCCAAAAACGGACCCAAGATCCCAGGACCGAAGATCCCAAAGCCAAAAATGGACCCAAGATCCCAGGACCGAAGATCCCAAAGCGAAAAATGGACCGAAGATCCCAAAGAAATTTTTTTGTTATTTTTCTCAGTGATCATTTGTTGCTGAATTTTCATTTTATCCAAGACCTATGAAAATCTGTTAAAAACCAAAAGCCTGTTAAAAATTTATTTCCAACACTCCGAGGCCTTTTTTAGTTATGAAAGAAATGGCTTCTCATTCTAAGACATATGGAAATTTGTTGTAATTTCTAAAAATAAAATTTATTCATCATCAACAATAACCGTTCAAGAATAAATATGCAATTTGGGACATATAACAAAAGTGAAATCCATTTGCGTTTTCCCTCAATTCCCATTCTGATAAGCCAATATAGTTCTATAAAATTTCAATGGATTAGATGGCAAGTTTTTTAATCCCCTCCCCCATAATTCGAAGCTCAAAAAATAACCAAAAGGAATAAAGTTTTACATTTAGGGGAAAATCCGAAAAATATCAATTTTGGATTTTTCTATTATTTAAAATTTTCCAACCGTTTGAATCTCCTGAATGGATGGTTTGGGTCAGGGACGTAGCCAGGATTTGGGCTTGGGGAGGAATCAACCCTACCCTCGGGGAGGGGGTCTCCGGCGGCCCTTACCGGGGCTGCCGGAGAAAATTTTGGCAATTTTTAAAGGAAATCAGTCACTTTTTGTTCAAATTTCCAAAAAAATTTTCATCAAGGGGAACCTTTTGATTTTTTTGGTTTTGGCGGTTGGTGGGTCTAAACAATGTCCAAGCCTAAGTCCAAGCAATGTGTTATTTCCTACAGTAAACCTCTCTTCGTGGTAATTTTTTATCATTTTTAAATTTGGGTTCTAATATCCATTTTTATACTTGGGATCTTCGGTCCATTTTTGGCTTTGGGATCTTCGGTCCTGGGATCTTGGGTCCGTTTTTGGCTTTGGGATCTTGGATCCATTTTTGGCTTTTGGGATCTTCAGTCCTGGGATCTTCGGTCCTGGGATCTTGGGTCCGTTTTTGGCTTTGGGATCTTCGGTCCATTTTTGGCTTTGGGATCTTCGGTCCTGGGATCTAGGGACCTGTAGCCCTCGTTTCAACGAACACTTTTTTCGTTTCAAATAAAAAATACATTCTAACTTTTAGGCAGAAAAAAACAATTTTACAGTACCCCTAATTTAGTGAGCTCTCACCAATTTACTTATGAAAAATGTCTTGAAATTCCTAAGGCGGTCCCTATAGTATAGGGATCGCCGGCACCCTTCTATCTTAAAAAAATCCAGTAGAATATTAAAAAATCAGTTTTTTCACTGATCTGAGTGAGGAAGGATTGAGTATTGAAACCATTATATAATTGTTATTCCTTCACCAATACCTACTCAAAATCGAACCTTTATCTATGCTTATAGAGAATGGAAAAATACTAGCAATTTATGGCCCAGATTTTTTTTGAAAAATTTCTTTTTTGTTTTAGTTTCGTGTTTAGTTTGCACGAAATTTCGTGGTTTTTTGAGTTTCATGTTTCGAAAATTTTTTGTTTCGTTTCGTGTTTCGTACTAAGCCCGAGTTTCGCACACCCCTGGGCCCAACCGGCTCGATCCTCAGGTCTCAAGTTTTAAATTTCTATATTTGAGAGAGCAATTTTTATTTTTTGAACTTATACTAATCCTATGATCAATACTAACCCAAATCCTTACGCGATATTCGACCGAGATACCATCATGGAAGGCGTAAGTGGATGTCCGGCATGACAAGACAGACTCTATTAGTTATGTATCATTTTATTTTTTAGGACTACATTTCCAACCCGCCATCCTTTTCATTGTATGGACCGATCAAAAATGGAATCGGATCAACACCAGCACAGCATGAAAATATCGCAGCAACAAATATTGGTCAAAAGCACAACAACAATGTTTCTTGTAATTGGAATAACAATTTGAGGATGAACCTGGTCGGGCCTCGCAACCAAAGACATATTTGGAGTGGGAATTACATAATAGATTGAAAAAAATAATTTTATTTTTTAGCCAATCGCTCAAGGGGTCATTGCACATCCTTTCCGATCATGAATCGCAGTGATGGTTATCGAAGCGTAGCTCCTAATAATTGGCATAATGATGGCAGCAACCCACGAACATTTTATTTCCATGCGAATGTAACGTTGGCTGATTCTTGGCAAAAAAAAATCAACTTTAGGGATCAGAAAATTTCTGTAAACCTTCGTCTTCCTCATCGCGCAATGAATTTATGGATTATAAAGAAAAGTTGGTTTGGATCATAAAAACCAAAAAAATTTTTTTGGCAATCCTTATTTGATCTCGCAAAAAGATCCTGACTATGTTTATTTTCCGCGGGATCACATTTCATAAGGATTGCTGATTTTTTAAGCTCGCATCTAACATTTTCTGCGGCTGACCGTGCATTATCTCTTTCTCTTACAAGTCCTTACGAGCTTGCCGGACTGCAATCGCAAGTGATCGACAATCGCGAAAAGTACCGTGGATTAATTCCATTAGTTTAGGTCGGAGCTCAAAAAATTACAGAAGGAACTGATTGTGAAACGGAGGAAACAATGGGACGAAGGTGTGTGGAATGAATGATGGATAAAGGACGATGATGGTGTTGGTGAGTCAGAATTATGTGAAATAAAATGGATCGTTGAGAGAATTCTCCAAAGTGTATATATATTTTTTGATTTATTTTCTTCCATCTCCCAATTTTTCTTGTTTTATGGTTGTTTTTGCTTATTTTTATCACCTCAGTCTATTACCAGAGCATTTTCTAAATGCATGTGCGTCCTGATTTATTTTATAAGCTGAAAAAAATTATACTTTAAAAAGAGCGGATCAGTTGGGTTGTACGGTCAAAACGAATAGGAATAAGAGAAAGTGAATAGATTACTAGTATATGGTCTCCATAACACATAATAAATAATATGCTACTACTAATATCTATGGAGAAATTAATCAGCCTAAAGTTCAACCATTTGCTTGTTTCATTCATTGTGCCCTAATCAGGAAAAATTCGGGGGGGGAGCAGGGACGTATCCAGGATTTTGCCATGGGCGATCCACCACACCGAAAATCATCAAAAATTCAAATTTTTCTCATTGGGTCCAAGCCTATGATTGA
>LDKF01000091.1:19296-35309 GCA_001026735.1 Rotylenchulus reniformis | reverse complement strand
TGAGGATCCCGACTTTTGAGGATCCCGAATTTTGAGGATCCCGACTTTTGAGGACCCCGATTTTGAGGACCCCGATTTTGAGGATCCCGACTTTTAAGGATCCCGAATTTTGAGGACCCGACTTATTAGTCGTTTCATAGTTTTTATATAAAATTGTTATACAATCCCATTTATACGCATACAAGTGACAAATAATCTAAATCTCGTATTCATTATAGCCCGGCTATGCACGAGAGCCGTTGGGGGCTTAGGTAAATGCACGGTTCAATAGGTGAGTGCTGAAAGGTTATTAATTTTTATACCTAGAATCTTATAGTCTTATTATTGGGCTCGCCTGTCTAGCTATGAGGACTAACAATAAGTATAACCCATCAATCAACATTAGTAATCTCCGGTAAGAAATTTTTGCATATTCTTGCTCCGCTTGGGGAGAGGAATCGAATAGTATGAGGCACGAGGGCGATTTACGGAACCGACCCCATTATTTTTAAATTTGGTCATATATTTTTAAGAGTATTTATAAATAATTTCTGAAATTATTGCCTAAAAATTATTGTATTGTATTGTATTGTATTTATCTGCCACTAGGGCGACGTTCCAGAAATGCACGAAAATAATATGAATAATCAGGTGAAGTCAAAGATCAAAAAATAAAACAATCGCAACAAAATAAATGCCCATTGGATCATGCTCCGGGTGTTGGGCGTGACAAATATGGAGAAAGATCGACGGACTCAAGGAGTTTAGCAAAATCTTTTGGAGTGGATTTTCGAATTCTGGCTGGTAATCTCGAATATTGGCTAGGAACTCTAATGAAAAATGAATTATGTCTTATTTGGTTTGTAACAGTAGGAATAAAAATTTTAAAAGGATCATTTCTTGTTCTCGATTCTTTGATAGAAAAAGCATTTTCATAGTTAATTTTTATATGTCCATGTAGGATTTTATGGAAAAGAATTAGATCGGTTTTTAACCTACGAATTTGGAGAGAATCAAGTTTGTAAAGTCTTAATAAGTTCTTGTACTCAGGTAAGGGAACCCCTGGATGGGATCGACTATAAATAATTCGTAAATATGTCTTTTGGATATGTTCTAACACTTTTATATCTTTCTTTAAATATGGGTTAAAAACAGGCGAAGCAAATTCAGTCAAGGGAAGCACATAAGTTTTATAAAGTTGAATGAGAAGGTTTGGATTATTTGATCTGACACCTCGCAATAAAGTAAAGGAAGTTCGATTGGCTTTACTGGCAATTATCTCAATATGGTTTTTCCATTTTAAGTCTCGGGAGAAAAATACACCTAAGTCACGAACTGTATCGTCATTTTTAATGACACTAATTTTTGAATTATCTAGAAAATAGTCACATCTAGGATTTTTGGATCCTATATGTATTAATTGACATTTCTCAAAAGCAATTTTCAGACCTTTAAGCAAAGCATACTGCTGGAGCTTGGAAATGAATTTTTGGAGGTTTTTGCTTATATCCTTGGAACTGTTTGATACGGAATATACTTTTAGATCGTCAGCAAATAACTTAATTCTAACATTTTCTGTCTCACAAAAATCAGGAAGATCCGATATGTACAAAATAAACATTAAAGGTCCAAGCACTGAGCCCTGAGGGACACCGCTCGTTACCAACTTTTTGGACGAAAAATTATTTTGTACTTTTACCTGAAAAGTTCTCTCAGAAAGATAATCGGAAATCCAATTGAATAAAATACCATCTATTCCGATTTTCCTCAAAACATCCAAAAGCCTAGAATGAGGTACCGTGTCAAAGGCTTTGGAAAAATCGAAGTAAATGATGTCAATAAACTCATGATTTTCTAAAGCATTTGATAGATCATTTAATGTTTCCAACAATTGAGTTGTAACCGATTTTTCAGCCCTAAATCCGTGTTGACATTTTGGAATTATTTTTAATTTTTCGGCATGTGTCAAAATAACCCTGTAAATTATTCGATCCATAATTTTCGAAGCAGGACAGAGCAAAGAAATTGGTCTAAAATCAGAAAATGATGATGGGGATGATTTTTTTGGAATAGGACAGATAATTGATTCTTTCCAAATTTTTGGAATTTTCCCAACCATAGCTGAAAAAGATATAATGTAAAAGAGTGGATATGTTAATGAATTTGCACAATTTTTTAGAAAAATTTCTGGAATACCATCAGGAGAAATATTATTTTTATTTTTAAATGAAAAAAGTATTTCGAGAATTTCATTTGGTAAAAAGGAAATTGAATTAATTATAGGTGAATTTTGTTGAAGTGGATTAAAATCGGAAGAAAAATTGGATGGAGAGAAGGTTTTTTGGAAAAATTTAGAAAAAAGTTCAGCTTTCTCATTAGGAGTTGAAATGGGATTTGAGCATTCATCATAAAGAACTGGTATGTTCTTTGATTTTGATTTCAGTAACGAAGAGAGAAATAAGAATTTAGTCTGAACTTTCTTAAGTTTTTTATTTTCCCTATTTCTTAAAAATCTTTGAATTTCGCTCTCAATTTTTTGCGACAAATCTTTGAATTTCTGTTCATTTTGACCATTAGAAATATTTTTAAATAGCTTTCTACGATATCTAATCATTTTATTAATATGAGCTGGAAAATTGGATTTCTTAAGCCAAAGCTTTTTTAATGGTACTAAATTATCGATTACATCCCAGACTGTTTGAAGAAACATTTTATATAAAGAATCAATGTCTGTGCAACAGGAAAAAACAGAATTCCAATCAATGGAACTAAGTTTCTGATTAATGTGCTCATAATTACAATTTGTAAAGTCGAACACTGTTTTTTCTTGTTGGTGGGACATTGAGAAATCAAATTCAAATTGAATTCCTACATGATCAGAGATTGAATCTTTACTTTGAATCGGTTCCACCTCACTAATGGTTTTATAAGAATCTGGTGAGGAACTAAAAATTAAGTCCAAAAAGTGTTTTTGACGTGTGGGAAATTTAACTAATTGCTTTAGATCTGCATTGATAACATAGTCGAAAAATGGATTATTTTTTTGTTGACAGAGAGAAAGGTCATCAATTTCCCATGAAATATTTGGAAGATTAAAATCCCCAATTATTGAGAATTTGAAATTGATCGCTGTTAAATTAAAAAGTAAATTTGCTAATGAACATTGGTCCTCAATTTTTGACGAAGGAGGAAAATATACCAAGATAAATCTGTGTTTTTCAAAATTGAACGGTGAAATTACATCAAAACTTAACACGTCAAAAAATTCATTTTTCGGTGTTGGAATTTTGGTAAAAGGTATAGTATTAGAGATAATTGCCATTACACCACCCCCTCGTTTTTTGCTACGGTCTGCACGTAATATAGAATAATGGGTATCTTCTAACAAAAAAGAATCAGTAATGTTTTTACCTAGCCAGGATTCAGTTATAAAGTATAAATCGTAAATGTTTTTTTGCAATATGTATTTTAAAGTATCTATTTTGCTATTAATACTCCTTGAGTTAAAATAATAACATTTTAAATTTTTGGAATTGGAAGGGCAAAATTGTTACTTTCTCGTCCGCTCCGTGACATTGGAATTTTGTCCATTAGCAGCGCCATGTTTCTGTGCCCAGCGCCGTTGTCGCTCCTCTTTGTCCAGCTTCAGCTCCTCCGGCGAAAGTGATGGCCTTATCAAAAGACGCGACCATTGTGCTCTCTCCCGCATCCGCACTCTGTTCTTCTTCCACTGCGATAGCGTGATGCGCTGGAAGACACTCGCCGCCATCACCACCTTCAGCAAACGCGGTCCCGGTCGGTCAGCAACAAGTCGGCCCATCCTGTAAACAGCCATCGGCAGTGTCTCCACCGCCAACTCATCCAGCACTTCCGTCACCGCGTGCACATCCGCCCTTGCCCGCTCGCTTGCCTTCGTTCCCTCCTACTCAGGTAATCCGATCAATACCAGACTCCGTTGTCGTTCCTTCTCTTCGGCGCTGTTGCTGTTCTCCGCCTTGTCCAATCGTTCCTCGATGAGTGACAACTTCTCATTGATGTCGCTGAAAAGCGAGTTCAGGTCGTCCGTTGTTGCAGACTTTCCAAGTCGTGTGTCGATGGAGTCGAGCCGTTTAATAATTGCAGCAATGTCAGATTTGGTAGCCATTTCGGCGTAATTGGCAATTAATTTCCTGGAACTCAAATTGGGTAATTAGAGAATAAAAAATTATTTCTCTCATCAGTTATAGAATCCTCAAAAGTCGGGTCCTCAAAAGTCGGGTAGCTAAAGCAAATCATCTTTCACCTTTACATATTACAGGGATACCATCTGTCCTGATTTGGAGGGTCACAATCTGACCAAATGAAAATGTTCTGATTTGTCAGGTATGTTCTGATTTTCGATCTCTGTCCTTATTTTATCTATTTTCAATTTTTTTATTGAAATTACATTAAAAAATGACCAATTTTTCTCAAGAAAAAGGATTGTTTTTTTCAAAATTTTCTCCGCCGACACTAACCAGAAAATTTAACAAAAAAATATTTAAAAAAGACCAATTTTTCTAAGGTTCTCCCGCCGGTTCCATAGTTATTCCATGAAGTTTCTCCATCCGCTTCACTTTTTAAAGACACGGAAGAGTCTGAGTTTAGCAGGGTTGCTCAAGAATACCCGGTTACCCGCGGGTAACGGGTATGATTTTAGAAAGTTTGACGGGTACGGGCCGGGTACGGGTATTATCTTATACCCGCGGGTGCCCGCAATTTACCCGCATTTTGTGAATTTTGGAGAAAAGTGAAAAATTTACTCGAGAAAAATTAAAAGTTTTACAGATTTTAAATTTAAAATTTTTTAAATTTTTTTCACGATTTTTACAGTAATATTTTAGAAGTCTACTGTTGGTTGTTTAAATAATCCCTCCCTCCCCCAATCACTCTTTACGCGCACTTGCCAGTCCCTTGGTTTTGGTACATGATCCAACTTTTTTTAAATTAAATTTTTGAAGAAATTTTATTGTGGGAGATGCTGGCGGCAAAATTTGATATAAAATCCTTGATTCTGGGATTTCAAAAATGATCGTTTCGAAAAAATTCATATTTTAACGAAAATTTAGAAAATTTGGAGAAAGATTCGTATTTTAATTAAAAAATTGAAAATTTTGATCATATTTGGATCATTTGAAAAAATGATCCGGACGTGATCTGAACTGATCTGGGATTTCAAAAAAGATCCGATCCAATACCTTGGATTAGATCAGAGAACTTAAAATCTTTAAAGTTCAAACAAAAAGTTCAACAAATTTCAAGTTAAGTATTTCGATTCTACCCCTGAAAAGTTCAAATTTAATAATAAAAATCTTGAAAGCTCAAAGTAATGTTTAAAGTTCCATAATCGCGTTTGAATTTTTGCTTTGAACTTTTTGTTTTGAATTTTGAATAAAAACAATAAAATTAAATTATTTTATAATTAATTTTTCAAAAAAAGTAGTGATCAGTATAAACGGGAATTTTGAGGCAGATTAGAATTACAAAAAAAAACAATAAATTAACTATTTAAAAATCGACATTGGAAAATGTTTTTTATTATATTTTTAAGGTTTTTAATTTTTCTCCAAAATGCGGGTATACTGCGGCCGCCAGAGTGAGGCCGATTTAAATCAATTTTTGAGGTCGGAAGAGAACTTTGAAACGAAAAGTATAGTTTGGGTTATAATTTAGTTTAAACCAAACCTAGAGAAAAGAAAACTGATGTGAAAAATAGAGCTAATTATTAATACTTGGTCGCCAAAGCGAGATCAATTTGCAAAAATTTTTGAGATGCGCGTGCACATTGCCACGGAAGCATTTCTGAACTGCAACTATAAAACAACAGACTCACGAAACACCGGACAGTGCGGAGTTCGGTCTTTCGCGTCCGGTGTTCTGTAGTAAAGTCACAAGAACAAGTATGATCTCTCGGCACCAAAAAGGATGCAAATTGACCGGCGCCCGGACTTTTCGACAGTGGACATTTCGACAGTGGACAATTCGACAGTGGTCATTTCGACAGTAAGAAGAAAATGGACATTTCGACAGTGGACAATTCGACAGTGGACATTTTGACACTAAGCATTAATTTTTTATATAAAACACAATTGGCTATAAATATTCATGGAGAAATTTTTCCAAAATTTAAGCCCTGCAAAAACTTGAAAAATCGAGTCCATGAATTTTTTAAGAAAAATCCGAAGTTCATAATTTTTTTGTGAAAAATCCGAGGCCCATAAAATTTTTTTTGAAAAGTCCGAGGGCTATGGAAATTGTAGAAAAAACCATATTTAAAAATCTGAGGCTTTAATTTCTTGGAAAAAAATTACCGAGGTCTGATTTTTTCTTTTTGAAGAATTTTAGATTTATTAGATAAATATTGTTTGACGAAACATGATAATGCCTAAAAACGTCTTTCAGACGTTTTTTTCTAAAATTTTTTTTTCTAAAAATTTTCCATTTAAAATTCAAACTTTTATGATAGAATTTAGAGCCCGGACCTGGACTGGATCCAGACCTGGATTTTCTGGATCCAGTAGTCCAGAATCCAGGTATTTTTGGAAAATCCAGAATTTTCTGGATTTTAAAATCCAGAATCCAGGTACTTTCCAAAATTTCAATCCAGTCCAGAATCCAGATATTTCCCACCTGGATCCAGAATAGCGGATTTTTCCTTGTGAAAAAGTGGGAATTTGGCAGAAAATTTGATTTTTCGATGGACATTTTGCCAAAAATTATTATTTTTTTTGAGACCGGACTCGATCGTTTGAGTCCAAACGATTGAGTTGATTGAGTCTCTACACGTTTGTCCCCATCCCCACGGTTGAGTCCCCATTGTTATTGGGTTGTTTGAGTCTCTGCCTAAAATCGATGCGAGATTTCCTGAACAATTTGGGGGCGTAGTGACAGAACATCCCCACACAAAATATCCCCAACTATAGAAACGAAATATCCAAAAGACAAAACATCTCCAAATATAAAATCCCCAAAAGTCTTGAGGACTATCAAATTTTTAAAAAAATCCAAGGTCTAATACAATTTTGGAAATTAAAAAACTAAGACCTATGATTTTTTTTGAAAAATCTAAGGCCTGTGGAATTGGTGTTACATGTTACTGGGATCGGTTTTCCAAGGTTTCAATTTTATCTCTAGGCTCTCAAGTTTTCAAAAAAGTTCGAATTTTTCAAGCTCAAAAATTCATATCCACAAGCTCACGGGCTAGGATTTTTTCATAAGTAGGTATCGGAAATCAGGGGCGTAGCAAGGGGCGGGGGAATGCCCCCCTCATTTTTTTTTGCTACGAATGCCCCCCTAAATTTTTTTGCTACGCCCCTGTCGGAAATAAAAAAATCACTTTTTAGTAAAATTTCCATTGGCCTCGGCGTCAATAATATAAATTAATCAATTATCTATCATAAATATAAAAAATGAGCAATTTCATAGGAAAAAAGACCCAAAAATCTCAATTTTTTTAGTCCAGAAAATCCAGAAAAAAATTCCAAAATCCAGTCCAGAAATCCAGGTTTTTCTCTCAAAAATCCAGAATCCAGAGGTTTTTTGAAAATTCTGGATTTTCTGGATTTTAAAATCCTGGATCCGGAATCCAGGTCCTACCCAGTTTCAATCCAGAAATCTGGATCCAGGAAGAAGCCGCTGTCCGGGCTCTAATAGAATTTCACTGTCGAAATGTCCACTGTCGAATTGTCCGGTCACGAATTGACCTCGCTTTGGCGACCAAGCAATAGCTACAGAATGAGTCTATTGCCGATATGAATTGGCCCAGTCTAAAAAAAGTTATGGCCAAAATAATCATGTTGTGTCCTCGGTTGGAGAAATGCGCGTCAGAAAAATGTGGAAATCGGTACTTGTGTAGTTTGTACTCTAGTATTGTCTTTTCTACCCAAAAGTTAGTGGACGTGCTACAGTACCAATGAGCACTCTTTTTCTTTTTTATGAGCACTTTTCGTTTTCTTCAACACTTTCATGAGCATTCTCTCGTTTCAACGAACACTTTTTTTCGTTTCAAATAAAAAATATATTCCTAACTTTTAGGTAGGAAAAACAATTTTACAGTATCCCCTTTTTATCCCCCCCCACAACAAAATTTTTTGGTTAATTCCAGTAAAATCATCTACAATTACCTCCCTAGAGTTACTTTTGACGCTGAGTCCGAATCTGACGTCCATTTTGACGCAATGTGTTATCTGACGTCACTTTGGTAATAGTTTAGTTTATACCCCCCCTTTTTGAAAAATTTTTTCCCAAAAATCGACTAAAAATGACTTCCCGGGGTAGTTTTTGATGCTGAATCCGATTCTGACGTCCATTTTGACGTACTGCGTCACCTGACGTCACTTTTTGACGCTGACGTCAAAAAATTTTTTTTTGAAAATCGATTTTATGCAATGAAATATTGTGAAAAATAGTGAATTAATGATGTTCACATGGGTAAAATAAAGAAACATGATGCCAGAAATTATAAAAGACATTTGCACGATCACCAAATTTTTTGCGCCAAAGAAATTCCGGAAAATAGGTGTCATATGTTTGTGAGGTATTGCCATAATGATGTCGATTACGTTTAAAATGATCCCACAATGATTCAACATTTTGGGTGTGAGAACCGGTATGAGGATCGATAAAATTCTGGGAGTGGTTGACGGTGAAGTGGGTGTACCCCTGGGGAAGATTGGGAATCCTCCCGTAGGCGCGCCAGCAATCCGAGTGGATTATGCTCCCCGGCCGGATGTGTTGCTGAATGAGCGGAATCAGGTCCTGGACTCGTCGACGCTCCATTGGAACCAGGAAGCACTCCATGCCGTTGGTATCTCGCTGCACACCTCCGAACAACCAGACCTGCTGCTTCACTGGCACCCTTCCGACGCCGTATTTCCGGCGAATAACGCATGTCTCATCGACTTCGACGTGAACATCTGCGCCTCAAATATGTACTGGATTTCGCACAAATTGTTCGGCGCAGATGTCACGGAAGAAATTTAACCAGTCGCAAATTGCTGCCCGACTTATCCCCGTCTCCATTTCAAGATCATCGTAGGTTCCAAACGGGCGCGCCCAAAAGAACGACAGTTGGAAGATCTATCGTTGTCGTTATATATGCTTTTGTCAAAGATGGCAAAAACCTGTTTTATAGTCAGATGTGTGCCCTGGAAGAAAGTCCCCACGAAGTACCCTCTTTCTCTTCGGAAGTGGGCGTGAATGGAAATGGAATATGGGAACTGGAATGGGAATGGAAGGCAAAACAGAAGAACGACAAATGCTGGAAAATGGATCACTTATATAGATGGATATGTGAAGGAAATACAAAGAATAATTACATGAACTGGGATACAAGCGAGAAAGAATACCACTAAGAAATATTATCACACGTGACAAGAATCTTATGTCGATCATGCTCATCCACAACGGACCAGGACATTAGAGATCCTGCCACTAGAGCGCCAAGCGCAATAACTCGGTTCAAACCAAACCTAGAGAAACGAGTTTGGTGTCAAAAAATAGAGCATTAAAATAGCTACAAATGCTTCTATAAGCTTATCCAAATTGGCCCAGTACAAAAAAAGTTATGGCCAAAATACGCAATTTTTCGGAATTGGCCAATACGTGTGATTACCTTGGCCATAACTTTTTTTGGAATGGACCAATTCAGATGGACTTAGGCTTATTTTGTAACTAATTTTGTGCTCTATCTTTTCATACCAAGAACATTTTGCTAAGTTCCTTCTAAGTTATTGCGCTTGGCGCTCTAGCGTCCCGGCGCTCTAATGTCCCCTACCGATCCACAACAGTATCGATCAATTTTACACACGAATGATTTTTTTAGACTGGGCCAATTTGGATGGGCTTAAGCTCATTCTGTAGCTAATAATTAGAATAAAAAATTGGGCGCCGGGAGAAACGCTTTTAATCCTCAATTTTATGAAGCGAATACCTTATTATAAACTGCCATAGGAAAAACGAGTGATCAGAGAAAAAGAAATCAGACAACAATAAGTTTTAACATAACATAACATGCTTTCGCATCATAAAATTGAGGAGTTAAAATAAAAGTTTAAATTCTCTGGCTTTTCTACGCTGATTATAGCTCTATTTTTTCACACCAAATTCGTCTCTCTAGATTTGGCTTAAATCGAGTTATAATTCGAACAACGTTTTTCGTTTCAAAGTTCTCTTCCGACCTCAAAAATGGATTTAAATTGATCTAGCTCTAGCGACCGCAGAATATACCCGCGGGCGGGTACGGCTAAAAATTTAGCCGGGTATGCACGGGTACGGGTCTCGGCCACGCGGGTATAACCGGGTACGGGTCCGAAATTTATACCCGTGAGCAACCCTGGTAGATGACGTATTACGTCAAAATATACGTCGGCATTGGATTCATCGTCAAAAACTGTGGAACAACTGGTTTCACCCCCGCGTTAGAAAAATGATTATATAATCAGCGTAGAAAAGCCAGAGAATTCCAATTTTTATTTTAGCTCCTCAATTTTATGACGGGAAAGCACGTTGTGTTAAAACATATTGTTGTCTGATCTCTTTTTCTCTGCTTACTCGCTTTTCCTATGGCAGTTTAAAATAAGGCATTCGCTTCGTAAAATTGAGGATTCAAAGCGTTTCTCCCGGTGCCCAATTTTTATCGTAACTTTTTTCAGGTAAAACCTAGAGAAGTGAGTTTGATGTCAAAAGATAGCCCTTAATGTCTGCTATAAACATGCAGAAAGAATCATCCGCATGGACGGCAAAAATGAATTTTGAGCGGCCAAAAAGACAAATGATCCAACAGAACGCCAATGTGTGCCATAATTTAAAACTGATGCATTAACGACCAAATCCTATTGGAAAATCATCGCGAAAGTTGGTCGGGCCTATTTTCCTTCACCTTCGAAATTTACATTTTATATTCGTAAAAATATTTAATTATGTCCTGAAATTTATTGCTTAGGAATCAGAATATCGATACACACATTTTTAATGAACTTACCACATTTACAAAATTTTGGCTTTTGAAAAATGGTGAACAAAAGAAAATTGAGTGGTAACAACAAAATCGCGAGTTTAAAACGATGGGAAAATCAGCAAATCAAGAGGGAGAAGATTACTGCAGGTTCTTTTTTTCGAACTTCCCAGAAGAATCCCGAAATTTTCAGAAATTTTCGAATTTTCAAAAAATCGCCCTCTTTTTTTTCTGCTGAGAGTTGAAGCCTGAATTTTTATTATAAATAATTAATTTTCTACCATTCAAAATGACACCAAGAAGATGATTGGTCCAACTGTAAAACACGAATTTTGGACCGATTTTCATTTTTGTAATTCAAACCATAAGGGTCGTCCCCCTATTGAAAATTTCGAGATTTTTTCTGCACTTTTGGCCAATTTAATTCCCAAACTCGTTTTCTCCGCCCGAAAAACCCTTTTGAAAAATTTGAACATTTTACCTTTCAAAACGTTTTCTGGACTCATTTAAGTTCAAATTACGTCAAAAAATTGCATTGCATGGGGTGGGATCCGAACCGGCCACTCGTTGGGTGGAGATCAATTTGGCTATTCCACTGTGCTACGAGCGCAGAGCAGCGAGAGAGTCTAGGAAAGCGAGAGAAGATCTTTTGTTCACCCTGTTTGAATCACTTTTTGGCGTTGTGTTGCACAAATGAATTATGGCCGCTTTTTTTTTTAAATTTGCCGTCCATGTCCGGTTTGGCCAAGCAGAAAAAAGTTATGGCCAAGTTAAGCCATAAAATCGTGGTTTTGGCCAGTGGTCTGGTCATAACTTTTTTTCTACTTGGCCAAACTGGATAGATGTTCTTGCAAATTTATAGCAAACATTTAGGGCTATCTTTTGACACCAAAAGCATTTTTCTAGCGCGGGGGTGAAACCAGGTGCACCGCAAAAACTGACCCTTGGATAGGATTTGATTTTAGGCCATTTTTGGGTCATTGAATTTTTTTCAAAAAAGGTACAAACTGCAGTATTACCATTAAAAAAAGATTTTATTTATTTTATACATACTATATCCCTACTAATACAGAAAAATAATTTTCTAGATTAATACTTTATTGAACTATAAAAATGTTTTTCGATGATGAGGACGACCAACAGCCTAGAGATTTTGGTGAGGATCAACAAATGGAAATAGATACGGATGCACGAGCAATTGTGCAGCATCAAGCTCAGGAAGCTGATGATGAGGAAGAAATATCTGCAGAACTTTGGCAGGTTGTTGTTTCCTTCGGAGATAATGACGAAAATGATAAACTTAACCAGGAAGCTTGTTGGGTGGTCATATCAGCCTATTTTGACGAGAAGGGTTTGGTGCGACAACAACTTGACAGGTTTTATTTGATGCTGAAACGAGANTTTATTGAACTATAAAAATGTTTTTCGATGATGAGGACGACCAACAGCCTAGAGATTTTGGTGAGGATCAACAAATGGAAATAGATACGGATGCACGAGCAATTGTGCAGCATCAAGCTCAGGAAGCTGATGATGAGGAAGAAATATCTGCAGAACTTTGGCAGGTTGTTGTTTCCTTCGGAGATAATGACGAAAATGATAAACTTAACCAGGAAGCTTGTTGGGTGGTCATATCAGCCTATTTTGACGAGAAGGGTTTGGTGCGACAACAACTTGACAGGTTTTATTTGATGCTGAAACGAGAAATGAAAATCAATCCCAAGCTAAATTGTTAATTTATTTCAAATGAATAGTTTCGACGAGTTCATCCAGATGAGTGTTCAGCGAATTGTGGAAGATTCACCTGCCGTTGAGTTACAAACAGAATTGCAGCATATAACTGGCGAAATTGAGACTCCAACTCGTTTCTCATTAAAGTTCGGCCAAATTTACCTGTCGAAGCCAACGCATTGGGAGAAGGATGGTGCTCCAACTCCACTAATGCCGAACGAAGTTTTTTTAATTTTTGAACTTTTTTTAAAGATATAAAGTAAATCTTTAAGGCTCGCCTGCGCAATTTAACATATTCATCGCCGCTCTATGTGGATATCACAAAGACTATATCTCGAGAGGGTGAGGAGGACCAAGTGATGAATTATGACAAGGTCTTCATCGGAAAAATCCCCATTATGCTTAGGTTTACTTCTTTTTACTAAAAAAATAACATTTTATTTGGCAGGTCGAGTTATTGTATGTTGTCAAACATGAACGACCGTGACTTGACGGAGCTGAATGAATGTCCACTTGACCCCGGAGGCTATTTCATCATAAACGGCAGCGAAAAAGTGCTAATTGCACAAGAGAAAATGGCAACGAACACTGTCTACGTGTTTTCCATGAAGGACGGTAAATACATGTATCGGGCAGAATGTCGTTCTTGTCTTGAGACTTCAAGGTATATAATAAAATTCAATCCTAAAGAATTTTAAATTTATTTTACGCATTGATTTTTCTATAGTCGCCCACCTTCAACTCTTTCTGTTAATATGACCAACAGAGGTGGCAAATCCGGTACAAAAACAGCAATGGGGCAAAAAATTGTCGCAGTTATTCCATACATCAAACAAGTTTTTGCATCAATGAATTACATATATATTTTTTAATTTTTTTGAGGAAATCAATATTATTATCCTCTTCCGCGCTCTTGGTTTCGTTTCGGATCGCGATATTCTCGAACATATCATATATGATTTTGATGATCAGGAAATGATGGAGCTTGTCAAACCTAGTCTGGACGAAGCGGTCGTTATTCAGGTTTATTGGCTGATAATTCTCTTTATTTTTTATAATTAAAGGAGCAAAATGTAGCACTCAATTTTATTGGCACACGTGGAGCGAAACCCGGTGTTACCAAGGAGCAACGAGTGAAATATGCTAAGGAGATTTTGCAGAAGGAAATGCTTCCACATGTTAGTATTGCAGAGCACTGCGAGACTAAGAAAGCGGTGAGATTCAGGATTTTAATTTTGGGTCGCAGGGTGTAGTTGTATTAAAAAATTGTATGCGCGTCATATGCCTATCGATTCCTCTTTCTGAAAATCGAGAGCATAAATATGTGAAAATTTTCTGCCGAAGGCCTTGAAAAAATGCTTTCCCGCTGGAAAAATTACGATTCCAAGATTTCGTGCATTAGTCGATTTGTAGTTTTAATGGTGCTATGTCATTACCTCGCAAGTGCCAAAAAGGGCGTTACCTCACTAGTGCCAAAAAGACAGAGAAGGGAACGGATTGGTCTCTGATTATAATTCTTATTATAATTAGTACTACTAAATGACTAACATGGGCAAAACGACGAAATATAACAAAACAAATAAAAATAAACAAAAACTTATAAAAAATTATTATATTACTATTATAGTTAATAATAAAAAATAAATAAATAAAAATCATAGAAATTAATTTTTGAAAAATGCTAGAAATCAGATTAATTTTTCAAATGATTAAGCTCGAAATCAGGTTTTGGAAATTTTTTCTAAAATCAAATTATTAATTTATGAATCTAATAAAATTTAATTTTATTTTTGAAAATCTAAAATTTTAGGAATTCGTATAAAATAAATGCCTGTTTTTGAAAAATTAATCTATTTTTTAGCATTTTTTAAAAAAATTAATTATTTTTTTATTTTTTTCTTATTTTTTAACTATAATAGTTTTATAAATTTTCTTATTTGTTTTATTATATTTCGTCGTTTTTCCCATGTTAGTCATTTAGTAGTACTAATATAATCAGATACCAATCCGTTCCCTTCTCTCTCTTTTTGGCACTTGTGAGGTAATGACCCAGCACGGTTTTTTAATGCATTTACATCATATATCAGCTGACCTGCTGCCCTAGGCGCGGTACCAACTGACCGATACCCAACTGACTATAGAAACATCTTCGATCTTTTTCTATAGTTTATTGGTGCAAAAATTAAAATTTTTCGGCACTCACCTATTGAATTGTTTAGTTATTCAACCATGAAGAGACCAATGGAAGAAATTTTTTCGGATTGTCTCGGACAAGAAATTTTATTGCATGATCAAAACTTCACAAGGCGAGAGGAATCGCTTGGCATATGATGCGCGTAAAAAAGGAGGCCATTTACGGAAATTTACACTTACAAAGCTGAGGGCTTATATTATGGATTTGCAAACTTTAGTATTTTCTCGGCTATATGGTCCATCGGCTTTTGCTGGCAGCACTTGGTCGACGTGAACTAGATGATCGCGATCACATTGGTAACAAGCGTCTGGACATGGCCGGGCCGCTTCTCTCTTCACTTTTCCGTGCACTCTTTCGGAATTTATTGAAAGAAGTCAATGTTTAACAGTTAAAATTATGAACTCTCGAGTTTTTAGGTGCGTTTGACTGCTCAAAAATACATCAACAAGAATGGAGATTTCAATCTGGACGTATGCGTCCGTCCAACAATTATAACTCGCGGATTGAATTATTCACTTGCCACGGGCAATTGGGGTGAACAGAAAAAGGCGCATCAGACCAGGGCCGGTGTCAGTCAGGTAAATCAAATTTTAAGATGACCAATTCATTTTCAAACAACAGTAAATAACATACGTGCCCAAAGGGTATTGATCATACGGGGGAACGGGGGTCAGGGTGGTCGATTTTAGGTGCTGACAAGAGAGAAGTGAGAGAGAAGAAGGGAAGGATAAGAGGAAAAGAGGGAGGGAAAGAGAAACAAAAATAGAAAAGAGGCCAAAAAACGAGTATGGAGGATCGGATTTGTTGTATCCTTGAGTCGTCGGAAGAGGCCAAGAGACACAATGAAGGTTAATAGTTTATTAACAAGGTGATGACAATACAATAGAATAATGAATGTGGGAATGAGGAGAGAATGAGCGAAGAAAGAGCAATGACAGTGAGAAATGACTTGCTTATATAGGAGGCGTGAGACTCAGGCTTTAGAATGAGAGAGAGAAGGAAATACATAATGGCAATGGAAAATATCATCACAAGAAGAATCTTGTTTCACATATCCAACAAGATTATAATACCGACTTTCGAAATCGATTGTACATAGATCGGGGTGGTTAATACATACGTAAAATAGTAGGGGGG
>LDKF01000090.1:232553-288855 GCA_001026735.1 Rotylenchulus reniformis | reverse complement strand
AGGGGCCGCCGGAAGAATTTTTGAAAATTTAGTCCTTTTTTCTTAAGAAATTGGTCATTTTTAAGGGAATTTCTTGAAGAAAATCCTCTATGTGAGGGTGCCGGCGGTCCCGATAGGGGCCGCCGGAGAAAATTTTGAAAATTTAGTCCTTTTTTCTTAAGAAAATTGATCATTTTTGGATAAATTTTCGGAAATCTAAAAAATAAAGGACAAAAAAGGACAGTTGGTCCAAAAAAAGGACAAATCTTTAAAAAAAGGACATCTGCGAACCCTGGACTAATAGCATTATATAGAATGATAATTTCTTTAAAAATTTGCCAAAAATTGAAAAATCGAATTTTCAAATGCCCCCTCAGTCGGGGACTACTGCTCGGAACTCGTATTTTGTACTCTTACTCGTAATACCATAAGTATGGTGCGATGTGCAAGTACGAAAACTATTTTGGGCCTCAATTTTCGTACTTTCTCTCAGCATTTTCCTTAGGAATAAGAGGCTAATCTTCAAAAAAAAATTCTCCGGCGGCCCCTATCGGGACCGCCGACACCACCACACTTTTCAGCATTCAATAATGGCTGATAAGCTATATTCAATTTTTTCAAAAAAGGAGAATAAATTTAAAGTGCACGAAAAATACGAGGTACTAATAAGAAATATGAGCAAACCCCAATTTTCCGAGCACTGTTTTCGATCAATTTTCCGAGCAAGTTTATCAACAAATAATATAGCTCTTTAATAGGATCTCGTTTCAAAACTTTTAAATTCAAGTTTCAAAAGTCAAAACAAAATGAATTTGAAACAGGAACTTTTTTTGGGAGAATTCATTGTAAAAAATTATCCCGATAATGATCGGAGATATTTTTTGAATTTTCGATTATTTTCTCGAGAAATAATTTACTATATTTTGCTTCAATTTATTTGTGTTCGATGATATTCATGCATTAGGATATTTTTTGAAGAAGAAAAATTGGAATTTTAGAATTTTATTGAGTTTTTGGCAAATTTCTGCAACCAGGGGTCAGGGCAAAACGAAACCGAAAACTGGGTCTCCCAAAACCGGCCAAACCGAAAACCGGGGGTACCGGTTTTAAACAGGTCGTGAACAACCCTACTAAATACATATTAATTTTTTGGCAAAAATTGACAATTTTTCATAATCGGAAGATATTTATTATTTTTCATCTTTCATTAAACATTAGCTTTTTATTTCATATAAAAATAAATCTGGGGATTTAAATAAATCCTTGGAGCCTTTTACAGGAGATCCTATTAGAGATAATAAAAGAAATTGGCATGGAATTTTTGAATAGCTTTATGTGTAATAAAAATAATAAAACGGTACAATCGGAAAAAGAAATTATTAAAATTCAATGAACAATTAAGCCATCGACCAATTTGATAGGAATCCATTCCGGCAAAAAATAGTTCTTGTATTTGGGCAACTCTCCTAAACAAAGTTTTCTTAATAAATTAAAGAACCTTGTATGATTATAAAAGACCATCAGTATTAAAAATTATCGCTGAATCGAACTGTAATTGTTGATCCAGCCTTTGCTTTTACTATAATTCAACTTAATTTTCTATTAAGCTATTTTTAATCATTTTCTTTTTATAGGAAATACCATATTCTCTCTCTAAAATAAGTTAACTCACCTAAAATAATATACCTTGAAAAATAAGACCCCTCTCTAAAATAAGACCTTTTTCACAAAATAATCTCCACCCATTAAAGTAATCAACTATTAAAAGTTTTAAATTGCACAAGCTTTAGCAATGTTTTTTTGAATGACAATTCACCCTATCTGATTAGAATTAGAGTCAGATAAAAATAAATAAATAAATAAAAATGATCTTAATTTAATCTAATCTGATTCATCAGATCCCCATCTTTGGATTAAGATCAATTCATGTTTGAAAGTCAAAAATGATTGAAAAATTATCCAATCTAAAATAGAATTATTGAATATCATTTTGAAAATTTGTCTTTTATTGGATCTAATATGAAATATCATTTTAAATTTTTTCAAAATGACCTATTTATCTTAGGGATTCGAAAGATACATTACCGTATTCTCTCTAAAATAAGACATTGTCTTATTTTTTCAAACCCCCTCAAAGGGGTAGCTTATTTTAGAGGGGTGTCTTATTTATTTCGAACTCCCTAAAGGGCATGATTCACAGAATTTCGAATTCTGAAAAACAACGAAACCATCTATGTAATAAAATTTTATTTTATTGTATTTATTGTTATGCACCTCCAAATGCTGAATTATAAAAAATTGTTGAATTTTCCGGCATCAAATAGGCTATCCACCATGTAAAAGTCGATGCAAATGCAGTTATCAAAAGTGAATTGCAAGCGGTCGAAGCAAATGCCATGTCTTCTCCTCGGGATTTTGGCTCGGGATAATACACTTTGGGAATCAGCTAAAATATATGAAGATCCGACTATATATTAATGCAAAAACGTCAAATATATGTCTAAGATAAGTCATTTCCAAGCCGTTTTTTATTCATTAGCAATTTTTTCACCAAAAAATATAAAAATAGAAATTGACTAAAACAAAGATGTTATAAAATTCGCTATATATAAAAATAAATACATAAATAAATAAGCATAATTCCATGTTATTATGTTCAAAAATAATCCCTAATATAAATTGTTTTATTTTAAGCATATTTTCTAATTATTCAGGAAAAACGACCAAAAAATAAATATATAAAATCTAAAATATGCATCTCAAAAATGAATAATGAATAACGATCCATAACTATTATTCCAGAATGTTCAAAATGCGTTTTTTATTATACAAATTCACTCCTATTATAAGATATTCGTAGTTAACAATAAATATATAAATTATTTAATTAAAGCTTTAAAATATTAGGCAAATATGAACTAAACCTCTCTATCAAGCACCAAATCTTTGATAAATTTTCTATCCATTCCCATTAGAATCATTGATACATTGCCAAATTTTTGCTAAAAAATTTTCTATTTTAGATTTACTTTCATTTTTGTTCTATTATGGTGATAATTTTAAACTTTCTAACACGCAACGGAATCATAATTCGAATTTTTAAAAAAAAATTTTAGATGATAATGCTTAATAAGAAAATTTTAAACTTTTCCTAATAAAGACCAATCCTTTCTAAGTATAAATTTAAATTCGTGTTTCTTTGTAATAATTAAATGACTTATTTTTTTATTTTAATGAATTTACTTAGAAAAGTTAATAAATAAAGGTTTGAATTTTATTTCTAAATCATTTTCATTATTCGAATTAAATATTTTAATTTCTTTATAAACTTTTTGTTAAATAATTTACCGTTAGCTGCTTATACCCGTATATAATGCCTTTCTCAGTGAATTCTTTTTTTGAATCACGGCCACTTGGGATGAAATCGCCCCTTCGAATATGAACACAAAATTTGTGAGAATTATCCAGCCTAAATAAAAAAATATTTATTTTGGAAAAATAAAATATATTAAAAAAAAGAAAATAAAACCTATTTTTGAAGCAAATTCGATTCAAATTTATTATGGATTTTTCATTTGTTGTAAATTCTAATAAAAAAAAGATGTGTTATCTTTCTAGGATCCTTTATTTGATAAAATAATAGCGATTTTCTGAATTTTAGGCTAACAATTTTTAATTATTGCTTCAAAAGATATAACTATATGAAAAGCATTTCAAAATAAAATATTTTTTATTTTATAAATAATCTTATAAGAAATTTTTAACTTCTATTTTAGTTTACCCAAATAATTCCTTTCCATATACTTCAACTTTAGAGCAAATTGATGGGCCAAACTGAAAAATTTGGCGAATTTCTCTTCTTCTGCCTTCAATGAATTTATTCGAATGGAAAAACATGCCCTGAATGATATATTTATATGGAAAAATTATGTATATTATAATAAAAATACTTTAAAGTCACCATTCTTAGCTCGCCATTTTTCCAATTAAGACAAATTCGGATAAAAAATAATGAAATAACGATTTTTAAAATTATTTTCCATCTTTATTAGTTGAATTATAAAATGTTATATGTCCTTTTTATAAGATTGATAAGATTTTTTTCCTTTTTCTGACTATGTAAGCTTTCTTTATTGCCTTTTGTGTTACCAAAAGCAATTCGAAATTTCTTCAAATAATAATTTTTATTATGTAATTAAATATAAAACATAAAAATCACTTACCTCGACCATAACATATTTCTGCTTAAGGTTGGACAATTCTGTGCTAGAAAAAAAGATAAAATGAAATAATAATGCATGCAAATACCTTTTTGGATCGACATAGTCGCAACAAGATTGTTGAAAAGGCACACGGAATGTTTGGTTTTTGTTACGATTCACTGACTAAATTTTTCTATATTATTTATAAGTAGCAGATCGGTCGATTCTTGGGTCGATTTTTTTTCTATATACGATTTCGATATTTAAATCGAAAAAATCTCTATTTATAAGTATTGAAGAAAGTCTCTATTTTTATGGATGTCAATTCATTTTAAATTTTCAGTTCATTACATAGGTATAAGAATCGTGGCGCGACATTTGCGGACCGGACTTTTGCGGACCCGACATAGATTAAAAAAAATTAAAATATGAAAATTTTTTATATGCCTTTCCCAAGGGCCAACGGGCAATACGAAGCGTTTTTACAGTAAAATATCATCCCAATTCTCAAAATCATTGCGCATGAGGCGGTATTGAATTGATCATAGATGATTGATCAATTCATCATCTGTAGGAACATCCAATTCATCAAAAACAGTGACAAAAAAACACAAGAAATGGTGACAAGGAAGATCAGGAACCTGCGTTCCGATCTGGGCGTGATTTTGTTGTATGCCATAAAGAGTGATTTGAAACTGGATCTATTTTTATGTCCGTGATATTTCGAATTTTGCCCGTTGGCCCTTGGGAAAGGCATATAAAAAATTTTCATATTTTAATTTTTTTAAATCTATTTCGGGTCCGCAAATGTCGGGTCCGCAAAAGTCGGGTCCGCAAATGTCGGGTCCGCAAAAGTCCGGTCCGCAAAAGTCGGATAGCCATGTACATAAGACCAAAATTCTAAAAATCATTATACAAAAAAATGTCGTTTTTTGGAATTTTTGGATTTGCAATTTACACAAAAATTTCGAATTGTTTTTTACATTTCTTTTGTGAAATTATTATTTTTTTATAAATTCCGTGGATTTATACAAAAATGTCACAGTGAATTTAGAATTGGTCATTTTTGGTTGTATAAATAAGACTACCTTTTGCTTTTAGAATAATCAAAATAATATAAGAATTTTAAAGAAAATAATTTGAATATAATTCGACCTCACTTTTCTTTGTTCTCTTAAATTTATATTTTCAGTTTTTTTATTTATATTATATTTATTTCTTAAAATTTGTAATCGGAATTTTAATAATTTAGAGTTTTGTATTGTTAAAACAAATGTTCTAAACCCTATTTGATTGGTTTTGAGTTGAGTATAGTTTTTTGACATTTTTTGATAATGATTCAACACGGTATTTATCAAAAAAATAATCATAAATTTAAAATTACTATGAATTTCCTTTGAGTGGCATACACAGGAAAAAGTTGCAAAAGTTCTTTGTCGCTTTCAGTTTTATGTTCCGAGTCGCACAACATGTTATCACTATAAATCGGTTTTCGGCCATATGGTTTACCAATTGCATATAATGAAGCAAATTGCCACTAAATAAAAGCAAAATTGAATAAAAATTCATGCCAAAATTACTAAAGGATGAGTCTGGCTTGGATATTTCTTAGCGTCATTGGATTTTGTTTTAAATAATAATAAATAATTTGGAATGGGAAGTTGAAATTAAGAACTCGCATTCAAAAAATCCTAATGCATACTAATTATAACATTATATAAAATGTTTCCAAAAATTTCAATGTTCTCATTTTCACCATTTTTAAAAAATTTTGTAAATGTATATGATAAACCGACTTTTGGGACGATAATTTTAGTTTTTTCTGTTTTTTATTCAATTTTTTATTTTTATTTTTTGAAATTTTACGTCAGCAATGCCCGTCCGCAAATATACTATGAAGGTTTATTCTAAACATAAAAATAATTGATCTTATCTGAACTCATTTATTTAAATCTGACAAGGGAAGTTCCCGAACTGATACACTCCGATTCCTTGGAGACCCATTCTAATCAATTGAGCATCCGCGAAAAACCACGGCATTATCATATTTATTTGGGCCACAAAGGGCTGGGAATTTTTACATTATTTTTCTATATAATTTTTAGTCCTGCTTTAAGCACCGACGGCGCTGCACCGAATACCACGGATAAAGCACGCCTAAAAAATTATATAGAAAAATAATGTGAAAATTTCCATCCTTTATGGCCCAAATAAATATGATATGCCGTCCTTTATGGCCCAAATAAATATAATAATGCTCTATTGATTAGAATGGGCCTCCAAGGAATCGGAGTGTATCAGTTCGGAAACCTTCCTTGTGAATATCACCAAATATCCCATTTTCACGATTTTTTAAATAACAAACTTTTTAAATTGAAAATATATATAAATCAATAAACAAATTACTAAAATATTGATTTAATTCTTTTAATGGAATTTTTTATAGTGAGGAAGAAAATCTTAATAAAAACCTAAGAAAAGTAGTTACCCCTGTATTTTTTGGGGGTTGTGACATCACAGGTTGTATAGCCAAAAGGTAGAGGCTGTGTGTATGGTGAGTGTGTGTGTGTGTGTGTGTGTGTGTGAAAGTTTAGAGACAGAGAAAAGTTTAAAGAAAGAGAAAAGGTTAGAGAAACAGAAAAGGTTAGAGAAACAGAAAAGGTTAGAGAAAGAGAAAAGGTTAGAGACATAGAAAAGGATAGAGAAAGAGAAAAAAGATTAAAGAAAAAGAGAGTAAAGAAAAAAAGAGATAGAGACAAAAAGTTCATCCCCCACTGATCACCAGAGTAATTATGATAACCAGTTTCGAAATACAACATTGTGTGATGCATTAATAATCATGAGAGCAATTATCATGTCCTAATTTTTATTACTCAATTATTATGTAATGCATCAATGACCATGAGAGCAATTATTTGGACCTAGATTCAAAATACAATTTTTTGTTCCACATCAATGACCATGAGAGCAATTATTTTGACCTAGATTCAAAAATACAATTTTTTGTTCACATCAATGACCAAGAGAGCAATTATTTGACCTGGATTCGAAAAACAATTATTATGTTCCGCAACAATGACGAGGATAACTAAATTCACCGCTATAAATAGACCAAAAAATCGCCAAAAAAGCATTCCGAATCACAAATTTTCAGTTATAGGAAAATATGTTTTGTTAACTTTTTTCTTTACAAATTTACTTACTTATGTATTATTACGAAAAAATTTAATCTTACGTACTTATTAGAATAATATTACTCATAATGAATAATCTTACACATTATTACTAATAGCGGATCGACTCCTTTCATCTCCATTTCATTTAGCTCGCAAATAATCATAAATTTCCCTCCTAAATATCCCTCTTACATATCTGATTTAGAAAAGATAGAGGAGATGACATATCATATAATATTTCCTCTCAAATAAATCATACTGCTCATTATAACCTGTTTATCTAATTTTTATTGACCTAAATATTTTATTCCATTCAAATAAAATCCAGAATGTGACAAATCAAGTGTGACACCTCTCTCCTTCAAAGAAGAATTCTCGTTACAACATCAGCATTTATGTAATCCGCGATAACCCAAATCCTTCTTTCCTTTAAACTGATGATCAAAACTGACAGCTTTCATTTAATATTTTTTTTGAAAATTTTCGTTTTGAAAATTTTCGCAAAAACCAGTTTCTGCTAAACACCGAGGACTATAAATAGCCGCATATTTCGCTCAAAATTTCATATTTACTTTCCATTCTTCCGTTTACACCTGCATAGCTCCCCCCATATTCCTTTTTTGGAATTTTTCCTTCAACCATCCATAAAGCCATTATTAAATTTCTTCGCTAATAAAACCCAAATCTTATCTAAAATTTTGAAATCATTATAAAAATCTTCTCATTGTAGAATTTTTGTTTACTTAATAATCGCATAAATCTTTCGAAAAAATTATTTGTTTATTGCAAAATTCGCAATGTTATTTTCTAAAATAAATTTTTAATTTACAGATAATCACTATTAAAGTCCAATCTCTATCCCAGCACACCAAAAAAAATACCAAAAATAAAACGATCAATCGAAACACCCCGAATCCAGAAACGATCAATCGAAACACCCCGAATCCAATCTCCCAAAAAACCCTCGCTTGGAGAATAAATGCATCCAATAAATAGATCATTATACAACAAAGAGCCAAAAATGTCAACTGCTTCAAAATCAAAATTCATCATCCAAGAGATCGATTCTTGCCCAATCCATCTAATGAGTTCACCAATTGCTTAAAAGAAACAATCGAAGTAGGGATATATAAGACGGGATTCAATCGCTGGGAGGAGCAAATAAACTCGGAGTCATCATCTCCTCCGAACTTCTCGACCAGGGCGACATAATCCTTACCATAACACCTATAACTGAAAACCTGGTAGACGCTGTATTCAATCAATTTGCAAAATTGGAACAAAGCAAAGCAAAAGCCGTGAACCTCTATGGTGGACCCTTCAACATCACGATCACCGTCCTAAACTCTGAAGCACTACCCAAAAATGAAAGATAAAAGGATGAGGTCCACCAACAAATCCAAAATACTCATTCATCTTCAAAATTGGCAACAACGATTCATTATGTTTATTCTATGCTCTGGAATTCAATCTACTATTATTCAATCTACAAAAGAGGAATTATCACAGGAGATAAATGGAGATAGATTAACAACAATCAAAAAAATGTACTCCGAGAAAAAGTAACATCATTTAACTTGACTGTTAAAACGTATGATCCTATATTTAGGTATTGATTCTATTGAGAAACACTGGTATTCCTCTCGATGAAATGGAATATGAAACTATAGTACCAAACCAATTACCAAATCTGACGCAATAGACTGCCAGTTCCCAATTTTACTCTACCATCATGACAACCATTTTGAAGGGATTAAAACGCTCACCAAATTTATAAAATATCGATACTGCTGCCTCTCTTGTGAACAAGAATACAGCAACAAAAATGAGCACGCAGCCAATTGTTCATCTTTATGTTTTGGCTGCAGAGGTTGGAGTTGATTATCCTTGTGAACCTCAACAGGGTATATTCTGAATAATTTTACAGTTAAATAATTTATATTTTATTTTATATAGGTTATTTCAAAAAATGTAGCACTTGTGACAACATCTTTTATAACAATACGTGTATCCCAACGTCACCTTCGAAAAGATTTATGCAGGAAATTTAAGAGATGTGATGACCGTGGGGTAATTTACAGTGTGAGGGATAATATGAGAGATGGGAGAGAACAACATAAATGTGGTGAAAAATTCTGTCGTCTCTGCAAGCAATTCCACATCAAAGACGATGAAGAGAACCCCTGCGACAACTGTTTTATCCAACCATTTAAACTACGAAAAGAAAAACCTTACAGAATTATCGCTTACGACTTTGAATGCACCCAGGACAAGAACGTGGGTTCCGCTAAAGAACGATTTGAACATGAGGTGAACTTCGCAGCAGCCACCATAATTTGCACTGAATGTATCACCAACAACACATGGAAACAATCATTGAAGGGATTCAAGTGTGAAATTTGTGGTAGGTTTTTAATCATATTAAAAAACCAACCTTGGTTTATTCGAATGAATAATTTAAGGTAAGTTTTCATGTAAAAAAATAATCTCGACTTATTCTTTGGAATGAGTTGTGGTATGTTTTAATGTTTGTTATAATAAAAATACCTTTGATCTAAAATTTAATTAAAAAAATCAAAATTCTGATAGGTCCCCACCACACCATCAGTTTTGATCCCTTTGAATTCAACGAAACATCGGTAGATTACAAAGTTACAACAAAGAGCGACCCCATTGAACCACTCCGCGCATTGGTGCAATGGATACTCTTTGATCACAACAAAAAGTATCCTACGGTAGCGTTTGCACACTTTGGGGTATGTTTTAATAATCAACATTCAGACTATATCTTGACATATCTAAAACTTTAGGGGCGATATGATATGACAATGATAATTAAAGAACTAATCAACCAAGGTTTATACAACCCAGACATTATCAAACAAGGAAACCGACTCTACGAAATTAAAATCAAATCCAATCCATCTGAACAACTCCCTTTAACAATTTTCCATGATTCATACAACTTAATGCCCATCAAATTATCGGGACTCATCAAATCATTCGGACTTCCAATAAAAGACAAACAACATTTCCCTCATATGTTCAACAAGGCCTCCTATTACAACAATGTTCTCCCACATCTGCCTCCTCGAAAAGATTATTGTCCCAACCAAAAGAAACCACAAGAGTTGGAAAACTTTGATGAATGGTACAACAACCCATCAAACTACAATAAACCATTCGACCTCAAAGAGAAACTACCCGAATATTGCTGCAACGACGTCCAAATCCTTATTTATGCTCTCGTTGCAATGAGAGGTCAATTTATGGAATTAACTCAAAGACAAGGAAAACATAGAGGTGAATTATTATGAATATAATAATGAAAAAATAAGAACTTATTTAGGACTCGACATCCTTTGGGACGCAATCACCATCGCAAGTGCTTGTGTCAAGAATTACGCATTGAACCATCTAAAACAAAAACCCTCGCTATAGTCCCCGAAAGTGGTTACACTCTTTCCCAAAATCAAAGTGCTCTATATATCTCGATTGGTACTCCCAAATATCTCGATTGGTACTCCCACCAAAACAACGTCAACATACAAACAGCCAACTCACGTTACGGAGAGTACATCTTTAAGAGGGAAGGAAAACAACATATGGTAGACGGATTCATCAAAGGGACAAAAGGGAGACGGGACAAAATTATAGAAGTTAATGGTAAGTTTTTATTTTTATCAATTAATTAATCTGATATTTATAGGGTGTTGGTGGCACGGATGCGAGGAATGCTTTGAGGATGTAGATGAGGAGGAGAAGATTGCAAATAGAAAAACACTAAGAGAAATAAGAGTAAGTTTTCTTAGTATTTTTTAAAATCAAATAATAAATTTTAAAAATTATTAAAGGAAAAGGACAGAGGAAAATGGGAATTGATCGAGCGCTATGCTGATTTGGAGGTGAAGTGGGTAAGTGTTAAATGAATAACCATGAAAACTTAAAAAAAAATTTCTAGGAACATGAGATAAGAGATGAATTGAAGAAAGATGCACTGATGAAAGAGTTTTCTGACAACTGGATAGACTGTTCCCCTATCAAAATACGCGATGCATTCCATGGTGTTAGAACGGGATACATGAAGCTACTCCACACAATACAACCTGGTAATTTTTCATATTAATTAATGATATACGAATATCTATTTTAGGTCAAAAGATCAGCTACAAGGACTTTTACCAGCCTCTATCCCTTCACCAATTTCTCCACCGACTACTATCTGGGTCATCCAAAAATTATTTCAATTCCGCACCATAAGCAAATTGTAAATTGGTAAGTTTTTTTTCATTTTTAATGAAAAAAGCTAACCTTGCTTTATGAAAGAATAAAACTAAATAGTTTTTTTATTTTCAATGAAAAATCCAACCTTGGTCTACTCCGTTTTAACGGAATAAACTGAGGTAAGTTTTCAAAGCAATTAAATACATATAATACTTATTTACAGGGACAAACCATCTAACAACACATAAAAAGGGCTTCTCAAGGTTCTCCTTCTTCCTCCAAACAACAATTTGAAAATAAATGTAATGCCGATTAAATTTGATGAACGCCTCCTGTTTCTGTCATGCAAAAAATGTTCACAACATAACACTAGACAACATCCAAATGTGCTGAAAGACGACAACTACTCCTGTCCACATTATAATCCAAACGACAGAGCATTCGTCTTCACTTGCACTCATATGGAATTAAATGCCGCTCTCGCTGCTGGATATACCGTTCGCAAACTTTTTCACGTTCTACAATACGACAACTGGAGCGACTCCGTCTTTAAAACATATGTAAGCGAGATGATGGCGATGAAAATCCATGCAACCGGTTTCCCCGGTTGGTGCAACACAGAAGAGGAAAAAGATCAATATATAGAAGAATGCTGGGCAAGATTTTTAATTAATTAAAATCTAACCTTGGTTTATTCCGAAAGGAATAAACTGAGGTAAGTTTTTCATTATAGATAAAAAGCTAACCTTAAATTTAACAATTTTAGACCAAATTTGAATCAAGATTGAGAAGCAAAAGATGGTGGCAGATCCAGGAAAAAGATACATAGCAAAACTCTGCTTCAACAGCTTATGGGGTCGCTTCAGCCTCCGCAACCTTCTTTCAAAAGCAATAATCAGCGACGATCCTGAGATATTCGAGAATACACGGACAACAAAAAGATTGAAGTGACGAATATAGTGTTCCTGGATGAAGTGAGTTTTCTTTAATAAAATACTAATTCTATTAATTTTTTATTATTTAGGATAATGACGTATTCATGATCACTTATAAACTAAAGGAAGACTTTGTAGAAGAGAACTGCTATTCCAACGCCATCCTTTCCCTCTTCACCACATCTGCTGTAAGTTTTCATTTAAAAAAATGAACACATAATCTCAAATATTTATAAAATTATTTAGGCCCGCCTCCATCTTCATGAAGTCCTTAAAAAGTTTCCGACACACCCGGATGCGAGGTGCTCTATTTCGATAGCGTAAGTTAAAGATCATTAATCATATAAAAAATAATAATTTATTATTTTCAGGACTCTGTAATCTATGTCCATCCAGAAGACTATGATCCCCTTCCCACTGGAAAAGGACATCTTGTAATTTTTTTATTATTATTTCATTTTTAATAATAATTATTATTATAATTTTAGGGTGAGCTAACGGATGAGAAACCCGATCATCTCATCCAAGAATTTGTCAGTGCTGGGTGTAAAAACTACGGAATGATGCTCCAAAATAAGCGGACGAGTGACACCGAATACGACTTGAAGGTTAGAGGATTCACCCTGGATGTAGACACTTGCAAAAAGCTTCACTACGATTCGGTCAAAGAACAGATAAAAATTTATGGAACTGATAAATCACCTGATCCCATTTCCATCACCTATCCCCATTTTATACGCTCCAATATGATCCAAGGAAAAGTGTATACCCATTCCCAAACCAAATCATAACTAAAGGTATTGTAAATAATGCTCTCCAAGTCTTGGAATTCGGTTACCGTAAAAATTTGTAAGGGAATCCATTTTTAAAATTTTCAAATAAATTCTAATATTCAATGGATTCTCATTTTTTAAATTAATTATTTCACTAATTCCCTTTTGATTTCATTATGTATTAAATTTCTTTGATGCAATATAATATCATTTGTGTATCTTTTTTATTAAAAGTATTTTTATGTGATAAATATAATTAAAAATTATTTGTTATTATTAATCAAATTGGGTATTTAAGGAGCTATTTGATTTGGTTTTGGATAAACAAGATCATCAATTATATCAAATAAATCATCTTTAATCAATATATCAGCTAAAAATAACTCCAAAAAATCATCCAACCAAGTAATGACCGACCAACCATCAGAGAATCTCACGATAGAACCAACGACTGAAAATTCTTTTAACCATACTACCAAAGAGTGAACATGAAAGTTGAATTAACAGATGGATCGTTGTTGGTATTTAATCCTAAAAACAAACCAAAAAGAGTAATATTGATACAGAAATAATAACACCTGATAAAGAAGAGTGAATTAGGAAGTGTACCCACCATTGAGGGAGATTATGATACAGCAGAGGAAGAAGTAGATAGAACACCTTTAAGAAGACCAGATTTTGAATTACGGGAAAGAGAATAAAGACCTAGAACAAACATTTTATTAGAAAATAGTAGAACAAAATTGTTAAAAAATTTTCATAAAAATCCAGATGATTTTGGAATTGATGCAAGTGATTAAATTTTAAAACGAAACGGTATACCATATCAAGGAAGTAGTGTGAAAGATGTTTTAGATAGAATTATGAATAGAACAACACTAAATGCTCCTTCACCTAAAGGTACTCGTGTATAAGAAGCAAGATTACGTCAGGATCCAAGAACAAAATATTTGTTACAAAAGAACACCCAATTAGGAAGTGGATATAAGAAAACAAGGAAGAAAAGAATAGAAAGAAAAATTAGTTAGAAAATGGAATTGCATAAGAAAAAGTTGTTGATTAAATTGTATACAGATCCAAATTCTTCAGCTTGTTATGCAGGAGCAAAAGCTTTATAAAGAAGCAACATTTATTGATCCTACTATAACACGAAAAGAATTGATAAATTTTCTTGAAGGTGAAAGAACATACACATTGTACAAACCTAGAAGGATAAATTTCAAGAGATCAACAGTGATACCCGCCGGTTTTATGACGGATGTTCAAGTTGATTTAGCTGATTTTCAAAACTTGTAAAAAAAATAAAGGTTACAAATATATTCTTGTTGGAATTGATGTACTGAGTAAGAGAGTGTTTGCAGCACCCACAAAGAATAAAAATTTTCAAGATATGAAGAAAGCTTTCAATATATTGATCGATCAGATGCCTATCAAACCTCATAGGATCTTTTCTGATCGTGGAAAAGAATTTGAAAATGGTGATATACGTCGATATTATGATGAGTAGGAAATTCATAAATTAAAGCACATACAAGTACAATTAAAGCAGCATTAGCAGAGAGATTTAGAAGAACACTTAAAGGTAGACCTTATAAATATTTTAGTCAAAAACATACAATTACATGGGTTAATGTGTTACCAAAAATTAAAAACGCAATTAATAATATAAAATCACGTCCCACTGGTAAAAACAAATGAAATTACACCTGAAAATGCACAAGAAATTTGGATTAAACTATTTGGAAAAGAATTTAAGTAACCTTTCAAGAAGCCACGGTATAAAGTAGGAGATTATGTTCGTTTAGCTAAAGACAAATCAATATTTGAAATCTTCCTAATTATTCTGATGGATCTTACACATTTTTGATATCAAGAGAGGAAGACCTAATATGTATGGTCTCTAAAAGATGATCAAGAAGAACCTTTTGATACCAGATTTTATGAAGAAAATTTGGCAAAGACGAGAAAAGATGCAGATACAACATATAGAATAGAAAAAGTGTTAAGAAGCAGAGTGAGGAATGGAATTAAAGAACATTATGTAAAAATTCATAGGATATAACGAACCTGAATGGATTAAAGATGTAGATATAGAATATATTACATTTTTGTATTTAAGTATATTTGTATTTGTAACATTTATTAATAAATAATTATGTCAAATTGGTTCTTTGTATTATTACCTAGTGATACCCCTGGTTATGATAATAAACCTAATAAATTTCGTGTACATTTGCCACGAACATTAAATTTTGAGGGTTATTGGTCTTATGGTTTGCATAGTATTGTGTACACAAATTCTTGGCCATCAGTGGATACTACAGAAGATCAATGGATACTGTCTTTTTTAACCTTTATCCGGAACCTTCTAATTATAGACCAAAACTTGATGTGAAAAGATTAGAAGTGTTAAAGTTGTATGCTGAAATTCAGGAAAAATTTTCAAAAAATAAAGATCAGACAGATATATGAGATTATAAGAAGTATATAAATACTGAAATTACAATTTTAAGAGTACAAATGAAAAGACTACGAAGAAACCTAAATATCTTAGTAAATGCTGTATTACAGAAAGAAATGCAAAAATCCAAAGAAGAATATGAGAAACAAAGTTGGGAACAAAATCAAGAATATGTTAATGATTTCTATGAAAAACATTCAACTTTCACCTCAAATAGATTATATATTAGGGTTTGAAGATGAATTAAACAAATTACGAGGAGGATTAGTGGCAAAATATAACTGTGATTTGAAGGGCGGAATTAATAGTTTCCGCGTATATATTAATGGAGTAACCGAAAATATCATAGTTGGAGATCAATTAGCCTCTCTTTTACGCATCGTCACAGTCGATGGAAAATTTGGTGATATAGTTGAGAAAATTTATGAGGTACCAATATACAATAAAGTAGCAGTGAAACAATTGAATGAAATTGAGATTGAGATCAGAACAAGAGAAGGAAGATTGGTACCATTTCAATTTGGAACAACTTTAATTGTATTACTAGTTAAGAAATCTGTTGTATTTTAATTTATTTTATTATTGTATTATTATTTATTCTTAATAAAATATTCAATAGTTCATGAAATATTTGATCCCACTTCTGTAACTCTTTTATTGAACAAATTGGATCTGGAGAATTCAATTATTTTAGAGGGATTCCTCCATATAAAAGAGGTTATGGGAGGCAGAGAGGAGGAGGATTAGGTGACGTGCTACGTATGTTATGGAGTAGAGACCGGACTAAAGGTTCAAGCAAGATCTTGAACCAAGATTCTTGAAAAATCTTGATCCTTGAAAAACCTTGAAAAGATCAGAAAAGATTCAATCAAGATCTTGTTTCAAGATTATTGAAAAATCTTGATCTTGAAAAATCTTGACCCAAAAATTTCAAGAATCTTGATCGTTTTCAAGATTTTTAGTTTTTCTGCCAATTAAAGAAAAAATTCCTTTAAATGATAAAAATTATTATTGAAAATAAGAGAGACCCCCCAAAAAATACAGGGGTAACTACTAAGAAAAAATTTATCCGAATTGAAATAAAGAAATTTTTTTATTATCAAATCCCGTCGGGTAGGGAATATTGCTAAGATTTTAAATAATTCATTTTTTATGGGTTATGTCCCGTCTATAAAGATAACATATGGAATTGTTCTTAATATGTCACACTAATATAATAATTATTCTAGGAAAAATTGATTCTTTTAAGGAAATAAATTTTATGTATATTTATGTATATATTAGCTGTGTTTGTATAGTTGGAAAGCATACTGATGGTATACCTATATTATTTATTTATTAGTCATTGTGAAAGGATCCCCGGCGGGTCGACAGACCATATGATTCCCAAGTCCTCCACAGCGACCCCATAAGGGCAAAGATGCCAGCACATAATTGTCGACTTGCGCAGGAAAAAGACTAAAGATATATCAATGAGAGATACTTCATTTATTTACACTATTAATAAAAGTTTTATATATTAGCGAAATAGAGAAAATAAAAACTTTTGAAGAGACTTACATCTTACAGTCATAGCTCATCTATTTCATTAAAGTACTCCTTAACCTAATGCAATTGTCGTAATCTCTTTTAAATATGCACTTTTTGGTGCTATGTGGTATCAAAAAAATGTTACAAAAATGATATCAAAATAAAACAGAATAACAAATAATTACAATAATAAATATTCTAAATAAAAAGCAGAAAATTAGTAAAAGATTGGGGGTTGTGACATCACAGGTTGTATAGCCAAAAGGTATAGGCTGTGTGTGTGTGTGTGTGTGTGTGTGAGAGAGAGAAAGAGAGAGAAGAGAGAATGTTAGAGAAAGAGAAAGGTAAGAGATACAGAAAAAAAGCTAGAGAAAGAGGAAAGGTTAGAGAAAGAGAAGAGACACAGAAAGGTTAGAGATAGAAATGTAATGCATCAATGATCACAAATATAATTATGATGACCCAGTTTCGAAATACAACATTGTGTAATGCATCAATGATCATGAGAGCAATTATGACCTACTTGAACAGAAATTTTCACGTTCACTAATCACAAAACTAACAAAAGGAGAGCAAACAGAGTAGCTCCTTTCGAAATTTATTATAAATAGAGAAGATAAATTTACCCTAAAAGAAAAATTCATTTTCTAAAATAGAAAAGTAATTAAAAAAGAGGAAGCAAGAAGTCTTTGTCTGGAAGATTGTCTGGGAAAAATAAATATGTAACGTGAAATAATGCATTTTAACCATTAAATTGTATGCAACTAATATCTAGTTTTGACTAGCTTAGATCAAAAAAATCACCAAAAAGAAAAGCAAATTTCGATCAGAAGATCAAGATTGTTAAAACTTTTCTCAGATGGTTTTCTAATTTATATTTATTTTTCTGATTTTATATATTTTGGAATAAAAAAAATAGATTATATTTTAGAAAGAAAATATAAATCATACCTCGGCAAGGGGGCAGATCCCCCCCCCCCCCCCCCACTTCGCCGCAAATGAGGTCGGGACGGCGGAGGTACTTCGCAGGGGGGGGGGCAGGTGGGGTGGGGTCATAACAATAATCTAACGTGCTTGCGCGTTAGTTAAAAATTACAAGTAATCGTGTTTGTTAAAAATGGCAAGTAGTCAGTACATTTAAAAATTATTCTCATGAGGCTTCGTGAAGTCGTGAGGACCAAAAAACAGTGCTAGGTCGTTGAAAAAAAAAGCGCCAAATGACATAGTCTAACCAAAAACTTTTTTGTAAGGTATGTTAGACCAAAAATATAAAAGGCAAAATTGTTCAGAATTTTGTGCTAATTTGAATGGTATTTTTATTTTTTCGAAATTCGGGCAAAAAATTCGAAATTTACCCGAAATAAATACGGTTTTTGGGGATATTTCGACTTTTGGCCGATCGAAAAATTAAAAGTACCAGCAGATAGAGCATAAAATTCTGCACAACTTTGCTTTTTATACTTTTGGTCTAATATGTCTTAAAAAAAGTTTTTAGTTAGACTATATCAGTTGGCACTTTTTTTCAACGACCTAGCACAATAAAAAAACTATGGCTATTCATATAACCAAAGCAACGATACTTTGATGTTAAAAACGCTACATGGGGCGCTAAAAAAATCGCCAAATTCAATAGTCTAACCAAAAATTTTTTTAGCTTGCTAGACAAAAATCCCCCGATTTTTCGATATTTTCAAAAAATTTCGAACTTTTTATTCGAATTACAAAAAAAATAAATATACCAAAAGATAGAGTATAAAATTCTGCACATTTTGCTTATAGTCTTAATGCAACTACTTGCCATTTTAATTAATATGACTACTTGCCATATTTAACTAACGCGACTACTTGCCGTATTTAACTAACGCGCAAGCACCTAATCTAAAAATATTAAAATTTTCTCCGGCGCTCCCGGTAGGGACCACCGGACCCTACCCTTTTGCTAAGTAAGTGGTCTCTTTTGTGAAGATAAGGCATATTTTGGACTTCGGTAAAGACCATTTCGCACACGAAAAATCGCAGATATTGAATTTTGGCAAAAAAGACCACTTCGCAAAAAATTTTCGGCCGACCTACCTCGATCTCACCATTTCACTCGTAACCCTCAAGCTGACCCATCCCTGCCGTGAAAATTCGGAAAGAAAAATTTTAGAGAATCATTTGATTTAGTTTGAAGAGATTGGGATCAAAAAAAGTTGATCAGTTTACTGACCATTACAAAATAAGAAGGATAAAATCTTTCGAGAATTAACAAAATTCTACACACTTGATATTCTATTAAGATTTGCTCGCCTTTAAGCACGGAATTTTAGTGAATTTGTTGTATCAATATTAGACATAACTTGCATAAAATTTAGTCAATCTTCCAGATAGTTTTTTAATAATTTTTGATTTTAGAGTAATGAATTTTTCCCAACTTTTTTATTTAACTATTTACTATTGTAATTGCTCTTTGCATTGATTTTCTTTTGGTAACATTTTTGTAACACCCTTTTTGATACTATTTTTAAAATGATTTTATTTGTTTTAAAATATTTAAATTTCACATCCGCTCAATCAATAAATATACGTCGGAACTATTTTTTAAATAATGTCTAAATAAAATGTTGGGATCAATTTTGGCGAATTCGCATTGAATCAATAAATCCTATTTTTGGCTTTCTCCATTTTTAAATATGTCATAAATAATTTAATAATATTTTTTATTTTTCTAAGCATCATAAAGCTAGAACTGCAAAGAAAGAATTTTAATCAATGTTATTACTAGAGATCGGCGCGGATCGGGCCCACATGCGGGTTTTTGACGTACCCGTACATCGGGTTTGTGCGGGCCAGATGTTGCGGGTCTGACCCGTCATGGATTTCATTATAGTGATTTAAAAAAGCATATTATTATTATTATTTAGATTAAAAATACCAAAAACTGAAAATATTATTTGGCAAATATGCCTCTTCAGGAAATTTCGAGAAATGATGCTGAATACTTGGTGTCAGGCCCGTAGCCAGGGGCATGGGGGCACATGCCCCCCTCCGAAATGCCAAGACCAAAAAAATGAAAAGGGTTTTCCCACCTGTTAAAATTTTTTGGGAGACCCCAGTAGTTACCCCCCCCCCATTTTTTGGGGGTTGGACGTCACAGGTGCCCCAGCCAAAAGGTATAGGCCGTGTTTGTTTGTGTATGCGAAGGAAGGTTAGAGAAGCAAAAAAGGTTAGAGAAAGAGAAAAGGTTAGAGAAGCAAAAAAGGTTAGAGAAAGAGTAAAGGTTAGAGGAGCAGAAAAGGTTAGAGAAAGTGTTAGAGAAGCAAAAAAGGTTAGAGAAAGAGAAAGGTAAGAGAAGCAGAAAAGGTTAAAGTGTTAGAGAAGCAAAAAAGGTTAGAGAAAGAGAAAGGTAAGAGAAGCAGAAAAGGTTAGTGTTAGAGAAACAGAAAAGGTTAGAGAAAAAGAAAATGTTAGATAAAAAAGTTCCATACCTTTGATCACAAGAGTAATTATGATGACCTAGTTTCGAAAGGCAATATATGTTGTGCATCAATGATCACATGAACAATTTTCATGACCTAGTTTTTATTGCTCATTTATTATGTAATGCATCAATGACCATGAGAGAAATTATTTTGACCTATTTCAACATATTCATGTTATACACCACTGACCACTAGTGTAATTGTGATGACCTAGATTTCTCATGAGAGTGGAAGTGGCTTCATTTTGAAAATTATTATAAATTGAAAAGATAAACTTTACCCATTTATTTTTCTTATTCATTATCAAAAATGTTTGAAATTCCCACACCGAAATTCAATAATAGTGTTTCCTAATTAATATTGGACAAAAATTAGAACTACAAAAAATTTATATAATTTCTCCTTCGACAAAATTAATAACCCATAAAATGAATGCTGTGGTTATGAAACATTTCAACCCCACTGCAACAGGACTAATCTTTGCTACTGGAAACAGTTCTAATTGGAGTCAAATCTGAAAAATAAATGAACCAAGCAATAAATAATCTACTCGAACCGATTCAACAATGTTGATATCCTGATGCGGAAATTAAGGACATACAAATTCAAAATCATGTTGCCTCTGTAGATGTGGGCTTCCACATCAATTTTGGACAATTCTTTGACATGCAAAAAATATTGCTCATAGAAAAAATATGTAGGATTATTTGAAACCAAAGAAAAATGAGTTAAGCCATGAGCGACAGAACCGAGAAAATAGCAATAATGATGATGAGCTATCTGAACGAATAGAATAATGTCGCATTTAGGTGAAATGCGCTTCAGCCAGCCGACCGGACTGAAATTGATCGTTCTTTGATCACTCTTTTTTTTTGCCCCAATTCGCCCAATTTCCACCATCCCCACATTCCATCTTGTTTGTGATTCTCCCATTCTTTGCTCCCTCTCGCCGAATACTGTTACGTGTCACCCCAAACTGGCCCTGTTACGTCAATTCCCTTACCCTCGATTGTGCCTATATAAGTCGCCCACTAGACCCTACACTTTGTCACTAGACCCTACACTTTTGCCAGTCTTTCGCAGCATCAGTCAACAGCGTTCAGCGACAACACCAGCCTCTCCAGAAGAGACCCAGCGACAGCGTCAACTACAGCGAGACCCACAGTCATTTGCATCAGCGACAACAGCGTTTATCAGCCCCTCCAGAAGAGACCCAGCGACAGCGTCAACTACAGCGAGACTCAGCGACAACGAAACCCAGCGAGGCGAGACCAACAGCGAGCCCGACAACAGCGTCCAAGAGATCCATCCATTCCAACCACCCCCTCCCCCTCATTGTCCACAATTGTCCCATTTCCATACCTGGATAAACCTCTACCCACGACTTGGCGACCCTAACCAAGCTGCAGCGCCGCACTCAAACTGTGCCCGTTCCACCCAGACCCGGAGCCCACAGTTACTGGCGACCCTAACCAAGCGGCAGCGACGCACCCGAACTGTGTCCGTTCCACCAACCCCTGGAGCCCACAATAATGAGCTGAGTGAAATCTAGAGAATTAAGCGAAGAGATTAGAGTGAGACCAAAGAGAAATAAAAATGTAAAAATTGAATTATGAAGGAAAAGGTAATATAGGTTAAAGATCTAAGAGAGTGAAAAGAGGAGAAATTAATGACAGCTAAGATATTGTAGTAAGGGAAATCATTGAATGAGTAGAGATGTGATAGAAAAAATTGAAATGAGCTCGGAGATATCAAGGAAAAATGAAAATATAAACGAATTCTCAAGTATGAGATAAATAAAAATGAGTGAAATCAAAGAGAAAAATATTTTATAAGAAGTTAGTGAGAAATCGAAGAGAAGTAATAGAAAATAGACTACATCGAAGATGTAAAAGAAAAGAAATATAAACAAAAGATATACGAGAAGGAAGAGAGAAAGAGGAGAGTAGAATGAAAATCTAAGAAAAAAACTTAAACTACAAAGAGATTAATGTGAGATCTAAGAAAAATAAGTGAAAGATGATGGAAGAGAGAATGCAGCAGTAAAATAATAAGCAAAATATGACTGAATATTCTAAGAAAATTAAGCGCGATATGAGTGAAAAATAAAGAAATATATGGATTGAGAGGTTATTGAGAGATCAAAAGGAAGCAAAGAAAATGGAAAAACGATAGAAGATATCATGGAAAAAGGAAAATAACCAAAAGTTCTAAGCGAAGGACGAGAGGAAGTTGAGTGAATGAAAATTTTGAGAGAGACATATGATGAGAAGAGTAATAGAAAAATAGAAAAGATTGTAGATAAGAAGAAAAAAGTGAAAGAGCGAAGAGAATAAAAAGCTAAATGATGACTAGAAAATTGAAGTTAGGAGATTAGAGCGAGATCAAAGAGAACTAAAAATGGACGAGAGGTTAAAATATGAAGGAAAAAAGAAATATAAGCAAGATATAAGAGAAGGAAATGGGAAAGAGGAGAATGAAATCCCAAAGTAAACATATGATGTGAAGTGATTAATATTAGATCCAAGAAAAATATGCAAGAGAGATAATGGAAGAGAGAATCCATCAATGAAGGAAAAAGCAATATATGACTGATTATTCTAAGAGATGTAAGAGAGATAACGCATTAAGTGAAAGCTAAAGAAATATAAGGGTTGAGAAGTTATTGAGATATCAAAACGAAGCACAGATAAATGGAAGAACGATTGAAGATATGACGGAAAAGGGAAATAACCTAAAGATCTAAGAAAAGATGAGAGTGAGAAATAGGAACGATGAATAGAAATCTAAGAGAACAATGAAGAGAATAGTGAGTGATCCAAGAAAAATAAACAACAGAGATGATTGCAGATATGAAGGAAAAACAAATGTGAGTGAATGTAATAGAAGGAAGTGAGCATGGAGAGAGGATGACAATCTAAGAAATGGTGATTTGAAGATAATAGAAAGAGATCAAAGAACTAATAAAAAATGGAAGCGTATCTAAGCTACGAAGAATAAACCTATATACGAGTATATGCACTAAAGATGGAAGAGCGATGCAGAATTGATGGTGAAAGCTAAAAAATAAGGATTAAGAACTTATTGAGAGATCAAAGAGAAGTGATAGAATCAAATGAAAATGCGATTGAGAAAAGTGAAAAAAGGAAATATAAACCAAAGAGATGAGAATGATCGAAGAGAGAGCACGTGATGAGAAGAGGATAGAGCGATATCCAAGTAAATTAAAGCGAGAGAGATGATGGGAAAATATTAAATATGAAGAAAAAAGTAAAAATATGAATGAATGCTAAGAGGAGAGAATGGAGAAATGATTGAAATCCAAGAGAATGATGTGTGATAATATTAGAGAGAGATCAGAGAACTAATCTAAAAAATAGAAGCATAATCGAATCGAAAATCGAAGATGTGAAGGAACAAAAAAATACGAGCGTATAATTAAGAGGACAAGTGAGAAAAAGAGAAGGCATGAATGATAATCTAAGTGAGAAGATATGAAGAGAAGAGATTATAGTAAGCTCCAAATAATATAAACAAAAGATGATGGAAGAGAAATACATATGAAGGGAAAAGCAAAATATGAATGCTAAGAGGAGAGAATGGAGAAAGGATGAAAATCTAAGAGAATGATGATGAGATGATATTAGAGAGAGATCAGAGAAGTAAAAGAAAAAATAGAAGCGTGATACAAGATTGAAGGAACACAAGAAAATATGAGCGTATAATTAAAAGGAGCAAGTGAAAGAAGAGGAGGCATGAATGATAATCTATATGAGAAGATAAGAACAGTAGAGATTAGAGCAAAATTCTAGTAAGATAAACCAAAGAGATGATTAAAGAGAAATTATAAATAGAAGGAAAAAGCAAAATATGAAGAAAGCTTAAAGAAGGAGGAGAGAATGGAGAAATGACGATGAAAATAGAGAATGGTGTTGTGATGATATTATAGAGAAAATCAGAGAACTAATGTAAAAAGAAATCAGAGAACTAATCTAAAAAATAGAAGCATAATCGAATCGAAGATCGAAGATGTGAAGGAACAAAAAAATACGAGCGTATAATTAAGAGGAGCAAGTGAGAGAAAGAGGAGTCATGAATGATAATCTAAGTGAGAAGATATGAAAAGAAGAGATTATAGCAAGATCCAAATAATATAAACAAAAGATGATGGAAGAGAAATTATAGATATGAAGGAAAAAGCAAAATATGAATGAATGCTAAGAGTAGAGAATGTGGCGAAAAGTCCGAAACTTTTCCCAACAGTTGTAAAAGGCGAAAATAGAAATAAAGTTTATTTAAATATAATAAAAATACAATAAAATAATGGATAAATGATTGGGGATGGATCCTCGGGGGAAATTCTAGGGGGCTTATAAAGGGCCTATTCACGTGAATCTAAGGTGATTGATCAATAACAACAGAAAAAAGATCTAAGAAAAACAAAAGAAGATAAGATATGGATGAAACTTAAGAGAAAAATATTGATTGAGAAGAGATTAGAGTAAGTCCAAAAAAAAGAATATGCATCAGAGATGATGGAAGAGAGATTGCAGATATGAAGAAAAAATGAAACTATGAAGGAATGCTCGAAGAGAAGGAAAAGTGAGAGATGGGGAGATGAATACAACCTAAGGGAAAAATTTTTTATTTAGAAGTTACGAGAGATCAAAAGGAAGTAAAAGAAAAATGAAAGAGAGATTGGTGAGATGAAAGAAAATATAAACAGCATAAATCTTATAGAGGGAAGGGAGAAAGAGGAGAAACGGAGAAAATTCATCTTTTTCACACCATTGGTTTCTTTTCAATTTTTTTGGATGTCTCACTATTCTCTTCTAATCTTAGTTTCTTATTTAGATTTTCATTCATCTCTCCTCTTTTTTCCTTCTCTATGATTCCCCTTTCTTTTATTATTATTTCTCATTAAATTTCTCTAATTTATTCTCTTCAACTTCTTTAAATTTTTATTCATTTCTTTTTCTTCCTCAGAAATTATGCTTATTTTTTCCTTCATATCATCAAACTCTTCAGCCCTTCATATCATTAAACTCTTCAGTTCTGCTGCTTATTTTTTTGGAATTCAACTAATCTCTTCACATAACTTGTTTTCTCTTAGATTTTTTCATTCGTTTCTCCTCTTCTCCCTTCCTGCTATAAGATTTATGCTGTTTATATTTTCTTTCATCTCATCAATCTCTCTTTCATTTTTCTTTTACTTCCCTTTGATTAAATTTTTTTTATTTAGAAGTTAATAAAAAAAAAATTCAAAAATTTTTCCCTTAGGTTGTACTCATCTCCCCATCTCTCTTTTCCTTCTCTTCGAGCATTCCTTCATAGTTTCATTTTTTCTTCATATCTGCAATCTCTCTTCCATCATCTCTGATGCATATTCTTTTTCTTGGACTTACTCTAATCTCTTCTCAATCAATATTTTTCTCTTAAGTTTCATCCATATCTCATCTTCTTTTGTTTTTCTTAATATTGATCACTCGCCTTAGATTTTCACTTATCTCCCCCATTTCACTCAATTCTCTTAGATCCTTAACTCATATTAATTTTTTATTTCTCTTTTTTCTTAACTTCTCTTTGAAGTCTCACTATCTACGATTTCTCTTCCATTTTTCTGTTACTTGTCCTTTGATTTCTCACTAATTTCTAATCCAAATATTTTTTATGTTCAATTTTTTTCTAGTTCTATCGTATTTCTCATAGCTTATTCGTTCATTAATCCTTTGTTCTTTATTTTATCGACCACTTGTCGATTTGTATTAGTTCTTTGATCTCTCCTCTCTCTAATATCTTAATATCTCCATTCTCTTAGATCATCATTTCTCTATTCTTTCTATTTCTCTCAAAGCATTCATTCATAATTGCTTTTCTTTCATATCTACAATCAAACTTCCATCATCTCTGTTACTATTTTCTTGGATCTCACTTTTATCAATGTACTCTTAGATTTTCATTCATCTCCGTACTTTCTCTTTTGCTTATATTTCCTTTTTCCTCTATATCTTCAATATCTCTTCAATTTTTCCGTTTCTTCTATTGATCTCACTAACTTCTTATCCAATTTTTCTCTTAGCTTTAATTCATCTTCTATTTCTCTCGTACTTTTCTCTAGAGCATTCGCTCATATTTTCCTTGTCCTTTCATATCTCCGATGTCAATGCAATTTTTTGGTTATATCTCTACGCACTCAGCCATATATTCCATTATCTCTTAGCTGCTCACGCATCCTTCCTTTTTTGAATTGATTCACTTATATATAACCCATTTGGGTTATTTTATATGAGTTATAGATTCATCTATAACGCATATAACCATTTTACTTGATATATTCAATTTTTCTTCCATTTTTCTTATAATTCTCTGATTTAATTATCTCATCAATTCGTATGTTTCTCATAGATTTTCATTTATCTCTGCTCTTTCTGTCTCATTCTCATAGTGCATTCGTTCATATACATGCGCGTTTGTTACTTCACATCTTTGATCGCGCTCTATTTTTCTGTTAATTATCTGAACACTCTCTAATATCTTCACTACATCATTCTCTTAGATTTTCTTCATCTTTTCTACATTCTCTTATCCTTCTCATAGAGCTTTCTTCATATTTTGCTTTTTCCTTCATATTTATAATTTCTTTTAATCATCTTTTGTTTATTATTTGGATCTTGCTATATTCTCTTCTCTTCATTGTTCTCTTAGATTTCTATTCATCGTTCCTATTTCTCACTCTCATCTTTTCTTAGATCTTTAGGTTATTTCCCTTTTCCGTCATATCTTCAATCGTTCTTCCATTTATCTGTGCTTCGTTTTGATATCTCAATAACTTCTCAACCCTTATATTTCTTTAGCTTTCACTTAATGCGTTATCTCTCTTACATCTCTTAGAATAATCAGTCATATATTGCTTTTTCCTTCATTGATGGATTCTCTCTTCCATTATCTCTCTTGCATATTTTTCTTGGATCTAATATTAATCACTTCACATCATATGTTTACTTTGGGATTTCATTCTCCTCTTTCCCATTTCCTTCTCTTATATCTTGCTTATATTTCTTTTTTCCTTCATATTTTAACCTCTCGTCCATTTTTAGTTCTCTTTGATCTCGCTCTAATCTCCTAACTTCAATTTTCTAGTCATCATTTAGCTTTTTATTCTCTTCGCTCTTTCACTTTTTTCTTCTTATCTACAATCTTTTCTATTTTTCTATTACTCTTCTCATCATATGTCTCTCTCNTCATTAATTTCTCCTCTTTTCACTCTCTTAGATCTTTAACCTATATTACCTTTTCCTTCATAATTCAATTTTTACATTTTTATTTCTCTTTGGTCTCACTCTAATCTCTTCGCTTAATTCTCTAGATTTCACTCAGCTCATTATTGTGGGCTCCAGGGGTTGGTGGAACGGACACAGTTCGGGTGCGTCGCTGCCGCTTGGTTAGGGTCGCCAGTAACTGTGGGCTCCGGGTCTGGGTGGAACGGGCACAGTTTGAGTGCGGCGCTGCAGCTTGGTTAGGGTCGCCAAGTCGTGGGTAGAGGTTTATCCAGGTATGGAAATGGGACAATTGTGGACAATGAGGGGGAGGGGGTGGTTGGAATGGATGGATCTCTTGGACGCTGTTGTCGGGCTCGCTGTTGGTCTCGCCTCGCTGGGTTTCGTTGTCGCTGAGTCTCGCTGTAGTTGACGCTGTCGCTGGGTCTCTTCTGGAGGGGCTGATAAACGCTGTTGTCGCTGATGCAAATGACTGTGGGTCTCGCTGTAGTTGACGCTGTCGCTGGGTCTCTTCTGGAGAGACTGGTGTTAATTGCGATTAATTGCGCATTTGAATTCAGCCCATCAAAACAACGAATATTCTGCAAAAAACAACAAGCTTCTTAATATAAAAATTTTTTAATTTTTATTTTTTTAGTTCATAGCCAAATTAATAATTTAATATTTCTTATTATTTCTTTCATATATAATAAATTTTCAGGTTTTTATCCATCTTTCTTATGTATATATACATAAACCATTTTTAAATACATAATTTTTTAATTTTCAGTAATCAATTTGGGCATAATAGTCGGAAATTTAAAACCCGCAAAAACCCTTCACGGGCCCGCAAAATATCAATCGTGTTTTTGCGGGTCGGTTTTTTGTGGGCCCGATGTTGCTGGCCCGACCAGGGTTATGCCGGATGATCCGAAATCCGAAACCCGATATTTTTTCTGATCCGAAACCCGATCCGATGATTTTTGGGTTGATCCGATCCGAGATCCGAATTTTTACTGGAGAGAAAATTTCGAAAAACTAGGTTTTTTCCTAAGAAAATTTATCATTTTTCGACATTATTACCGAAAAATTTGCAAAATTTTCTTAACAGCACATTGTTTTTTACTAAAAATTTCTCTGGTGGTGTTTTTTTCTAAAAAAAATTTCTCGAAAAAATTGACCAAATTTTTTAAGAAAAGAGACCGATTCTTTCAAATTTTCTCCGGTGGCCCTTATCCAGGGCCGACAGCACCCCAATACAGTGGAATTACTTTATATAAACGCAAAAATTGACCAATTTTCTTAACAAAAAAAAGCTTAAAATCCCGAAAAAATTTTCGGCGACCCTACCGGAGCCGCCGAAACCCCCTATCAAAGTTCTGGCTATGGGCCTGGAGGTCCTGCCAGGGACGTATACAGGATTTCGGGATGGGGGGGCCGGAGCACAAATTTTTTCGCCAAATTTTTTCTCCGGCGGCCCCTATCGGGGCTGCCGGAGAAATTTTGAAAATTTTGGCTATTTTCATAAGAAATTGGTCAATTTTTTGCATACGACAAATTTTTTTTGAAGAAATTTAACCGTATTTGGGGTGTCGGCGGTCCCGATAGGGGCCGCCGGAGAAAATTTTGAGAATTTGGACCAGTTTCTTGAGAAAATTGGTTCAATTTTTTCGATTTTTCCCATCTTTTTTCAATTTTTTTCTTCCCTTTTCCCCCGACCCCTGAAAATTTTTTAATTTTTCGGCAATGGGGGGGGGCAATTTTTAGAATTTTTTTAAGCCATAAGTGTGATTGTGTATAAATTTTTTGAAAAATTAATGAATTATAAAATTATTGAAAGTGACCGAAAAATTAAAGAAAAACGAGCAATTTACTTAAGGGAAAAATTTTCATAACCTAATTTTTTTTTAAATCCAACCCGATGATCCGAAATCCGAAACCCGATGTTTTTACTGATCCGAAACCCGAAACCCGATCCGATGATTTTTGGGCTGATCCGATCCGAAACCTGATCCGAAAATTTTGGTTTGGTTTGATCCGATCCGAAACCTGATCCGAAAATTTTGCTGATCCGGCACAACCCTGGGCCCGACCCGTCAAGGATTTCATTTTTTCGGGTTTTTGCGGGCCCGATGATGCGAGCCCGACCCTTCACAAATTTCATTTTTTGAGGGTTTTTTCGTGTTGCGGGTTTTTGCGAGTCCGACGATACGGCCCCGACCCGCATCATTTTGCTGATCTCTAGTTATAACTAATTTATTATTGTAAATTTAAAAATTGAATTTATGGCTGATCTAAATAATGCTTAGCTATCCTTGCCCTCTTGTTGGGTGATCACCTAGTGATAATTTAATATCGATCACACCCACAAATTGAAAAGTATCGACTATAACATATTAAGTAAATGCAAAAAATGGTTGAAAATTATATATGTATAGTAGGGTGGCGGAATTCCCCGCGGGGACGGGTCACCGCGGGGACGTGGACTGGCGACCCTCGCGGGGACGGGGACGGGGACAGATTTTCGCGGGGTCCCCGCGGGGACAAGAAATTTTTCTAATTCTTTTAATTATTGAAAAAAAATTCGAAAAAAATTTTTCCGTCATTAAAAATTCATTTGAAATTAATTAAAAATTATTGTTTTTTATTATTAAGCCATTTTCAAATTTTTCGATAAATCAGGGCACTGTGAAAAATTTTCGAGAAATCTTGGGTCTATAAAAATTTTTTTTAAATTTTCGAAAAAAATTTTCAAAAATTTAAAAATTTAAAAATTTTCGAAAAAATTTCAACTATCGGTAGCTTATAATAATTTTGGATTTTTCCCGAAAATCTAAGGACTATGTTTTGTAAAAATGAAAAAAAATTTATTTCAGATGGGAGGGTAGGGGTCAGTTTGGCGCAGGCCGGTTTGTCCCCCACTTTGGGTTGCCGATTTCGAGTTCCCGATTACGCTATAGTTCTGTCGGCGGCCCCGATAGGGGCTGCCAGAGAAAAATTTTCAATATTTTCGAACATTTCTTAAGAAAAATTGGTTTAGAAAATATTATTTTTCCGTCATTTTTTCCCATTTCTCCCAAAATTAATGATCAATTTTGGCCGATTTTCCCATTCTTAGGGGTGCATTTTGTCCCCGTGTCCCCGCGGGGACAAGGCCGCGGGGACGGGGACTGGCGACCCTCGCGGGGACGGGGACGGGGTCCCCGCGGGGAGCGGGGACCCCGTCGCCACCCTAATGTATAGTACCACATGCTACCAGTAAATTTGCTAATTCTCGCTTTTAATCGAATTCCTTAATGATCAACTATTTTATTGCTGTTGATTTTTTTGAAATAATTAAAATAATTGAATAATTATGTGTATAATTTTGCGAATTTGATGTAAAAAACATTCCTGTCAAGCTCTGTTTGGTTCACCTCTCCTTTACACATTCGAGACCAGTCATTAATATTTTTGATTGCAGCATATTTTTGGGAATGCAATTTGTACGAATTAGTCTGGAATAAGTATTTAGTAATATTTATATGCTAAAAATAAGATTGGTAAAAAAATAAAAATTAAACTAGCTTATTATGATCCAGAAAATAAATTTAATTCTTTATTTTATAATTTTACCGTATTGATAAGTTTATCCCCGTTTCTTTCCATTTTTTGCTCAAACCCCTGTTCTTGTCCATACCACCAAATCATTTCCATCAGGATGAGGCTAAAATGAATTTTTATTTGTGCAATTCTCCAAAATTTACCAAAATGCCATCAGAAAAATCAAATGCGTTATTGTCCTTAATGTGAAGAGGAGGAATATTTTTTTAATAATAACCAACATTTGGAAACTATATACTATAGAATACGATTACGCGAATAAATACGCGAATAAAAACCTTGAGATTTTTATATTTATAAAAATGGCCGTGAATGATCGCAAAAAAGGTTGTTGTAGGCTTATAGGCTTACGAGACTCGGAAAGAAGATGAAAGCCATAGGAAGGAAGTAATTAGAATGCGAATTTAAATCGGTGAAAGCCTGTAAATTCCATATGAAAAATGGATTTTTGCACATCCTCTATTCGATGGCTTGAGATGAATCATCAGACTATTTTTGTCCTTTCACCGATTTGATTACATAAATTAGTTGTTCGAATGAACACGAATTTTCAACGATGATAGGAAAACCAAGCCCAAAGAAAGTAAAAACTTTTTATCTAGTAAAAAAAGTAGAAGACAATATACAGATCAAGGAATTTTTTTTGGGTGTTCATATGGGAAAAAATCCAATATGACAAGAAAGAACACTGCACTAGAGCCCGGACTGGGGGTACGATCGATATTCGATACGAGATTCTCGAAAAATATCGATTATCGAAAAATATCGGAAAAACTTCCATGAGTTCGATACGATATTCGATACGAGATTCTCGAAAAATATCGATTATCGAAAAATATCGGAAAAACTTCCATGAGTTCGATACGATATTCGATACGAGATTCTCGAAAAATATCGATTATCGAAAAATATCGGAAAAACTTCCATGAGTTCGATACGATATTCGATATGAGATTTTTAGATATTATCGATGCGATATCTCGAAAAATATCGACGATATATCTTAATTCGTGAAGAAAAATTAGTTAATTTCAATTTATGAAGAAAATAATTATATAGTAAGATAAAATGTCCTTTGAAATACTACTTAGTAATGCCACAAAAGCGAACAAATAAAAATAATTTTTTTATGAATGAATATTATTAAAAAAAAAATTTTTCAAAAAAGAATCGATACGATATTCGATATTTAGAATAATTTCGATACGATATTCGATAAAATTTTCTCGAAAAATCTCGTTCTCGAAAAATATCGAAGAATTTTCCATGAGTTCGATACGATATTCGATACGATATTTTTCGATATTATCGATGCGATATCTCGAAAAATATCGACGATATATCGTATCGGTCCGGGCTCTACACTGCACCTATTTCTTCTGACCATCATCCCTCATAATTTTCTAATTTGTATTCTCATTACTTCCTTCCTATGTCTTTCATCTTCTTTCCGAGTCTTCTAAGCCTACAACAACCATTTTGAGATCATCCACGGCCATTTTTATAAATATAAAAATCTTAAAGCTGCAATTTATTCGCGTATTCTATAGTATATAGTTTCCAAATGTTGGTTATTATTATTATTATTATTATTAAAAAAATATTCCTCCTCTTCACATTAAGGACAATAATGCGCTTGATTTTTCTGGTGGCATTTTGGTAAATTTTGGAGAATTGCGCAAATAAGAATTCATTTTAGCCTCATTCTGATGAAAATGATTTGGTGGTATGGACAAGAACAGAGGTTTGAGCAAAAAATGGAAAGAAACGGGGATAAAAAAATGTCGGAAATCGGAGGACCGGAACCCGGCGACGATGAAGACTTGAAATCCGGAAAGGTAATAATCCGGAATGGTGGCTAATGGAACTAACTTGTAACAACACGGGGACTGGGACCCCACATCAACCCTTTTTAATTATAAAAATAGGTTAATCATTATCAACAGAGCTTGGCCAATGCGCCACGATATTTACTAGCCACTTTTTTGCTCTATTTTAACATTAAAATTCTTTTTGTATGACATTTTTGAATTTATTTTTCGATTGAGTTGCAAATGTAAACACATCAGAAAAGTTAGGTAACTACAGCGGATAGTTAATAAAAAAAACCATAAAACATTGCTCATCTTTAATTCTAAAGAACTTTGCTGTAACCCCCTTTTTAAAGGTGCATTTTGTCGACAAAAGATACATTTTATTTAAAAAGCCACACACATTGCTAGGACGCTAAAACATCGCATTTTCAAAAAAATAAAAAATAAAAAGTTCAAAAAATTTAGTATAAAAATCTGTATACCTATATTTTTTACAAGTTTTGGCCTAGCAAATAAAAATGCACCAATTGGCGGTTCCCTCGAGTGGAAAGATATTTTTTTTAATTTAAAAATTGGCATCTAGTATTATTTCAAAAATTCTTTCTCTTGTATTTTTTATGTACATATCGTTTTGTTTTAATCTTTAACAATTGAAAAATGATTTTCTAATGGCTGAAAATATTATGTTGAAAAATTTAATCGAAAATTTGAGCATTTTAGTCCAGAACTAAATTTAATGAACTCATTTTTTTTTTCTTTAGAACTTGAAAATTCGATTCAAAAATAAACGCCTTAAATACCGGTTTGTCTCCGGCCAGCCATGCTCACCGAAAACAAATATTTTGATGTTGTCAATGACGAGACGGTACGGATTTGAGAATCGGAGAATGCTCCGCGAGACTTGGATGAATGATATGGTAATAATTAAAGAATATATAAAAATTTTAATATTGACATTTAAAATAAAAAATTTAGTCTGCAGAAATTTTAAACATCCTGGCTATATATCTTTTTCTTTCGTTTTAATTTTTATAATCTTTATTTTATGAGAGGAAAACGTTTAGGTATTTTTCATTATTGTGACAACATTTTTATGTAAATCTTGAAGGATTGTCCAACCTTTTTCGAAAAATCTAATACTAAAAGCAAAAAATGTATTTAATAAAAGGAGGATTAACAACAACAAAAGCCAATAAATGTGAATTAATATGTTAATTTTCAAACAATTTTTTCACATATAAGTAGCTGTTGAATTTATGAATTTTTATTCATGAATTGTTGTATTTTTACTCCAAACCTATTGTTCTCCTCTTTTATGGTATTCACGTTTAAATCGGTGTTATATAAATTCGATTTTTTAATAAAAAAATTATTCTAGCGTTCCGATGAGACAATTCGATTCGTGATCGCTGATGCTCCAAATGGAGAAAATAAAACTTTGGAAAAACAATTGGCCGAGGAAAAACTCACCTATGGCGATTTACTAATTTTCAACGGCTTAAATGACACATACTATGATCTGCATTTCAATCAATCAATTTATACGCTCGAAGCGTATAAATTTGAAGGTAAAAGAAAGGGGTCTCCTCCAATCCAGCACTCAGCCAATCTATATCATTACTCAAAAAATTGCGCAGAACTCGTACAATTTACTCATACTTGTACAAGGCTCCAAAACAGAGTTGCACGAAACTCGGATTTTGCTCGAAACTCGAAACAGGACGAAACTCGGATGCTTACTCGAAATCGAAATTCGAAACTCAAAAAACCTCGAAATTTCGTGCAATCCTGCTCCAAAAATATGTACAAGGTACTAATATGAAATACGAGGGTCCTAAGTTGTGGTACGAGTACGAAGTATAACCCATTCTTGAGCTTTAAAAATCATATTTTTCTTCACATTTTTCCTTAGAAAAGGTCCCAAAAATTTTTTACTCAATAACAACTACAAATTAGCCACCCTAGATTGAGTTTACACGATTCTATTTTTTGTAAAATTCACTCTATGAACTTTTAGATAAAAAATTAAAAAAAAATCAGGGGTATGCCGCTATGCAATGGCAACAAGCTTATTGTGCCAATACGGAATGGGTGCTGAAGGTCGACGACGATGTAATTGTGCATTTGCGGCGATTGGAATATTGGATCGAACATAAATTTCGGCCATTTTTGACGCAAAATCCGCTGACAATTTTTGGTTGCCTTTTTCTACATGGAATCCCTAATCGTGACAAGAACTCCAAATGGTAAAAATTATTTCTTTTCTTGACTTTCGCGCAGATATTTATATTTAAAGGCTAATAGCATTGAAAAATCTAATTATACATACAAAATGATATCAATAGCTCATCGCAATCTCAAAAAATGAAAACAATAATTTTGGACCCTCATTTGGTAAGATCATACTATACCAATTAGATATATATTTAAAAAATTTTTTCGACTTCTTAAAATTTCTTTAAATAAAAATAAAATTATCCTTAAGAAGTAGTATATGTTTGATTTTTTGACCAAGTTGGTGGGGGAGGGGAGGTGCAAACCGAATTTTTATCCAAAGTCTTGTATATAGCCTCTTTAAATTCGACCGGCTACCATCTCGAACCGGGTATCGAACAAGTAGCTCATCTCGATACCAACCATACCAACCCCACCAGCTCGAATAATAATGAATAACTTTTATAATACCGTATTTCCTGTATTAAGTCCCCCCTGCAATTAGTCCCCCCTGCAATAGACCCCCCCCNCCCCCCCCCCCTTTGGAGGGAGGTTGAAAAATAAACCTCCCCCCCTGCATTAGGACTCCCGGGGGTCCTATCCAAAATTTGAATTTTTATATATGTAGTAAAATTTTTTTTCAAAATTCAATGAATTTTTTCAGCAATTTCAATGTTCAGCTTCAATGCGAGCATATCTATTTTGGTAAAATTTTTAGAATGTATTGTCCAGGACCTCTTTTTTAGGGTGTATATTTGTCCAAGACTTCGTTTTTATGGGTGTATGTTTGTCCAAGACTTCGTTTTTATAGGTGTATGTTTGTCCAAGACCTCGTTTTTAGGGATGTATTTTGGTCCATTTTTGAACATAAAAATTTTATAGTTCGCAAATGAATCAAAAAAAATTTACTTAGTTTTTCTCTGATAAATAGTTAAAAAATTAATTTTGCTTACCGGGAATCGAAAGTTGGCGCTACCGGAAAAGTGGTCAATTTTGGGACTCTATTTTTTTAGAGTCCCGGGATTCAAAATTGATATATGCTTTGATTTACCATGAATCTAATGCTAATAATTAATATTTATATGCGTTATTACTATGGGAAAAAAATTCCATAAAATAACAAAGATTTCTGTGCCGCCAGTATTTCATACTGGCAGATTTCTGTGCCGCCAGTATTTCATACTGGCAGGTTTCTGTGACGCCAGTATTTCATACTGGCAGATTTCTGTGACGCCAGTATTTCATACTGGCAGATAACCTAACTTGCTCTCAATTTTCAGGCGGTCAAGCATTTTGCTGTCGGGTTAAAAACAGAAAGAAGAGAGAACTAAGAGAACACTTTACAATATTGAATAATAAAATGTTGAAAATTTTCAATTTTGAGTCCCGGGACTCTAAAAAAATTAGAGTCAACCCACTTTTCCGGTAGCGCAAGTTTTTCTCTGATAAATAATTAAAAAATAATAATTTTGCTTACCGGGAATCGAACCCTAAAGACGTGGTGGTTGCAGTCTGTTGCACTATCCTCTAGGCCACTTGGGTAGATGTGAGTTGGGATGGCGGGTCAGCATTTATATGCAAATTTTTTCCCTCAATTATATGCAAATTTTTTCCTTCAAAATTGCCAGCATTTCCTTTGGTATTGGTATGATAAGAAGGTAAAAAGTTCATCCATAAAAATTAATAATTTATAAATAAACGGAATTTTTCCATCAGCTTTAGGGAAGTATACCTCTTAAATAATAAATAAATATTTTTTAACAGTTCTTTTTTAACAAAATTAAACTTTGATGGATTTTTTGTAATTATTTTTGTCCGGATGGTCTGATCAAAATACTGAAATTTTTATAAAGTTCTTTTTAAATTTTTTTAATAACCAACTTTAAGATCTTTATACACTTTATCACCCAGCGATATAAACAATTTTAAAGGGTAACAAGACACCATAGAAATGCTCCAAAAGATAAAAGGAATTTTTATTCGTTAGTATAGTATGTATATAAGAAGAAAATATAAAAAATATGATCCAATATGCTTATTTTAATTAAAAGCTATAAAAAATTAAGTTGAATCAGCAACAAGACAATTGCGAAGACGGAATGCCAAGGGCTATTACATTTTGGGGTGCCGAGAGTTTTGAACAATTCAGGGATTTCTATAAGAAAATGCAATCAATCCAGTGTCAATAGATCAAATATATTTATAAAGTTTAAATTTTATTTTTTCTATTTCTTTAATTTGTCAAAAAATTATCGTGAAATTATATTTCGAAAATTTCCTAATCCTCTTTTTTCAATTTTTTAATTTTATTAAAGCTCAGTTCCGTTTAACATTTTCAGCCTTTTTATAAACAGATAATAATTCCAAATAAAAAACAACAAAAAAACCCAGTTAAAAATAGAAATTAATAAATTTTTCAAAATGAATTTAATTGTTATTTCTAATATATAAACGACGGGAGACCATATAACCGAACTATATCAAATATTTTATATAATTTCTTTTTTTTCTTGATTAGACCTATGTAATAATGGCCGATGAGATGTGATTCAAATGTATTGTTCATTATTTTTGTTTGGCATTATGTTTTCCTTCACCATTTGTATCACCATTGTAATTGTTTTCTCTCTCGTCCTTTCCTTTCCTTCACACCTCCATGTAGGTATATACCTAAGTTAGTGATTTTCCCTCATTCTGTGCAGTTGGTTATCTCCCCAGCTCGCCATTGTCTATTGTCTCTTGTATTCAATAAACACTCTTCGGGTTCGGACTTCACTTTGGGGGTTGTCCTTACTCTAAATTATCTTTCTTCATTGGGCAGTGGCTGTCCTACATTTTCTCAATTATTACTCCTACATATATTTCCGAATTTTTGTACATTATTGTAAATCATTTTATTTTCTCTTATTGGAATAAGATAATTTTGTTCCTTAGGTTTACAAATTTGAGACATGGGGATAATTATTTATGCTCCAATACAATGTCCCATAATACAACAAACATAGTTAAATTAGCATCTATAATCAGCATAGAAAAGCCATAGAATTCCAAGTTTTATTTTAGCCTCACGATTTTATGGCGCGAATGAATACTGCGTTAAAAATTATTGTTGTTTGATTTCCTTTTCCCTGCTTCGCTTTTCCTGTAGCAGTTAAAATAAGGAATTCGAGTACTTCAAGGATTAGAGAAACTTATTGAAAATTTGAAATATTTATTAAATAAGAAAATGAAGTTCATTTTTTGAAAAAATGTTTTGATTGGGAATTTTACTGCATGATGTGTCTGCATTTTCCAGTTATGACGCTTTGAAAGGTACTTAAACACAGTATATAAATGCAAATTTGGGGAAAAATTAGACGAGATTAAACAAATTGATCAAAAAATTTGAGTTTAACTGAATTAAACGCCGCTGTAGAGCAGAGATCGTATCGAGAATTTTCAAAAATAAGGCATAAAGAGCCAAAAATAAGGATTTCACTGGGGAAATTCCTCAAAAATAAGGATACTTTTTAAAAAGCAAAAATTCAAAAATATAATCAATTTTATGCATCATATTTTTCACCACCGACAATTTCCATGAGCAATTTGTTGTTTTTAAACTGAAAAACCATAGAATTTTTTTTTCGCAGACCTTATTTTCTGCCTTTTTTGCAAAAATTATTTTACGTGGGGGGGAGGCGGCAGTCCCGATAGGAGCCGCCGGAGAAAATTTTGAGAATTTTAGGCCGTTTCCTTAAGAAAATCATTTTTTGGTTTCGGCACCGGAGAAAATTTTTAATAATTCGACGTTTTTCAGAAAAATTGATCAATTTTTAAGGTATTTTTTGGAGAAAATTCGTTGTATGGGATACCGGCGAGAAAATTTTGCGAATTTTCGGCTATTTTCTGGCCATAGTTTCAAGAAAATTCATTGTATAGGGTGCCCAGCCGTCCCGATAGGGGCAGCCGGAGAAAATTTTTGAAATTTAGACCTTTTTTTCTTAAGAAAATTGGTCATTTTTTGAATAAATTTCTCAAAATCACAAATATAATGACAAAATAAGGACATAGGTCGAAAATAAGGACAAATCTTACAAATAAGCACAGATATGATCTCTGCTGCAGAGAGTATGGACTCCTTAGGGTTCTGTGTCATTTCCCCAAAACCATCATAATGGACGCTTCCCAAAAATCCATCTGTTGTGTATTTGGTCGATGCTGACCAATCACAATTAAGAATCGAATAAATAATAAAATATTTATCAGAATATTTAATAATAATATTTGGTGAATGTCGGACGGGGAATATAATAAGAACGGATTATGGAAAGTGAAGAGTGGGAATGATAAATGGGAAGGATGGATGGCTTGGGATCAAAGATCATAAGGGAGGAAACAAATAGTCAATATGCCAAAGAATAATTTGGATTCTACCCAGGTACCCAACATCTCCCCCTTTAAGATCACTCCTCCTCATAGCGTTTCCTGTTTGGGTCCACTACAAGTCTCTTAGGGGCCCTCACATCACGCCTAGGTCGCAATTGCGGTTGTTGATGTGGTGGTTCTGGACGCGGTGGACATGGCTGTACACACGGAACACACTGCTCATCGAGCTCGATCGGAAGGCGCTTCCGAAGCTGATTGGCATGGCGATGGACATCTCGTCCAAGCGAAGGAACGGAGACCCTGTAGGTCGGCGACTTACCTACTCGCTCGATCATAGTGCCGGGCAACCAATGCGTCTTATTAAAGCGGTAGTTCAGGAGGTACACCGACTCTCCAGTGTTGAACACCACCAGCGTTGCGCCGTGTTTCTTATCGAATTGTCGTGACATCGCCTGGATGTACGACTTTCGCGCAGAATCATGGGAGTTCGGTGCCGGATCAGCCGAAGGATGGACGAGTGATAATTTGGTGCGAAGACGGCGTCCCAGGAACAATTCATCGGGTGAATGTCCGTCGAGGGCGGCGTTCGGAGTCGTCCTGTAGGCGAGAATTGCCTTCTCAGCCCAGTCCTTGCCTTCCGTGCTGCACTTCTTCATGGCCCTCTTGGAGGTGTCCACGAATCTTTCTGCCTGCCCATTGCTCTGCGGGTGATAAGGAGGCGTGAAAGTGTGCCGAATTCCATGTTCGCGACAAAACGCTGCGAATTCCGATGACCGAAACTGCATGCCGTTGTCAGAGACGATCTCTTCTGGGATGCCAAGGCGGTTCACAAGTGATCTGACTGTCGTAACTGTCGCAGACGCGGTTGTACTGTTCATCCGGAATACTTCTGGCCATTTGGAGAATGCGTCGACCACGATAAGGTAGGTGAATCCATCAGAACATGGTCCAGCGAAGTCCATGTGAACACGCGAGAATGCGGAATTTGCCATCGGCCAAGGCTGTAGAGGAACTTTCGTCGGTGATTTCGCTGCCGATTGGCATTCTTCACATTGGCGGACAAGGCGTTCAATCTCAGAATTTATGCCTGGCCAATAGACGTGCAACTTTGCGATGTTTTTCATCCGGACGATTCCTGGATGAGCAATGTGAAGTGCCTTAAGAATCTTGGATCGAAGCGCAGCTGGAATGATGGTGCGCTGGCCGTAGACAAGGCAACCCTTGATCTCTGAAATCTCTGATCTATTCGGGAAGTAAGGTGCCAGATCCGGGTTGGTGCACTTTTGAGGCCAACCATTCTTGACCAGCTGGGACAGTTCCTGAAGAATGCTGTCCTTGAGCGTCGCATCTGCGATCTCCGTTGCTGTGACAGGAAGCGGATCGGTGGCAATCTCGAAGACTTCGTTCGCGTAACATTCCGTTTGTGAACAAATGTTAGCGATAATTTTATCCTCCTCCGACCTCGGGTACTTTGCGATGAGACGCGAGAGGACATCAGCCTTCCCGAATGACTCTGTACTGACGTAGCGGATTTCGAAGTCGTAGTTGGTCAGGATCAAAGCCCAACGCTGGAGTCGACTCGCGGCATAGATCGGTATGCCTTTCTTGGAGCCGAAGATGGCCAACAGAGGTTTATGGTCCGTTTACAGAACAAAGCGGCGACCATACAGCATGCGGTGAAACTTTTGAACCGCGAAGACGAGGGCAAGTGCCTCTTTTTCGATCTGGCTGTAGTTCTGTTGCGCCGGCGTGAAGGACATGGACGCATGCTCGACCGCTTTCTCGGTTTTATCCGGAAACATGTGACTCAACACTGCACCGATTCCGTCTTTGGATGCATCGGCGGCGACTACGATCGGCAATTTTGGATCATAGTGAGTCAGCAGAAGGTCCGAAAGCATGGTGTCCTTCGCCTTTTCAAAAGCTGTCTGCTGTCTTTCGGTCCACTCCCATTTGACGTCCTTCTTGAGCAGCTCGTCCAACGGTGCTCGGAGTTCCCTCATTGACTTGACGAAACTACCGTAGTAGTTTAGTGCACCCAAGAATGAGCGGAGTGTGGACTGGTCATGGGGTACGGGCATTTTTCGAATGGCATCGGATCGAGATGGATCCGGACGAATGCCTTCTGCCGTGACAATGTGACCGAGGAAGACGATTTCGCGCTGGAGGAAATTGCACTTCTCCAGTTGGAGTCGTAGACCGAACTCCTGGATGCGCGCGAACAACTTGAACAGAGCAGCAATGTGCTCATCCAGCGTTTTCGTTGCTATGATGGCGTCATCCAAGTACGAGAATGCGCCGGGTATTCCAGCCACCAGCTGATCCATGAGCTGTTGAAAAATGGCCGGAGCGGACTTGACACCGAATGGTAGTCGTTCGCACTGGAACAGTCCGCGGTGAGTGTTGATTCCGCACAGCTTTTTCGATTCCTCATCAAGCTCGAGCTGCAAGTACGCGTCGCGGAGATCCAACTGCGTAAAATACACGGCTCCGTTTACGGATGCATAAATGTCCTCTGGGCGCGGCAGTGGATGGCGGTTGAGCTCTAGCCGTTCATTGAGGCCTGTGCTGAAGTCCATGCACACTCGTGTTTTTCCTTTCTTTTTCTTCACTGCCAAAATTGGCGCGGCCCAATTGCTGAAATCAACTGCTTTGATCGCTCCAATGGACATAAGTCGGTCAAGTTCAGCATTGACTGCTTCAAGTGCGCCATGATGTGGTACAGGTCTCGCCTTGCAGAACACAGGCTTGACATCTGCCTTCAGATGGAGGTGTGCATGCATCTTGGTGCAATACCCTAGTCTGGGGCTGAAAACCTCTTGAAATTCTATATGAAGCGCTGAACTTAGCGACTCTTTGGTGCTTATGCTGTACTTGGACCATGCCGGACTGACGGAAGAAGCATTTATTGCATTTGAGTTCGTCCAAGACGCGGTTGGAACCAAACTTAACGCTTTGATCCAGGGAATTCCCAGTAGATCATGGCGGACATTCTCGCTAACAAAAGCGATGAGTGTTTTTGGTCCGATGACTCCCATACTGACAGAACATTCGAATTTTCCTTTTAATGGGAATGCTTCTCCGTTGCAATTTTTAGCTTCAATTTCGGCTGATGAAAGTGCTGGCTTTTTCAGTTTGCACCATGTTGCAGAAGTGAGCAACACGATCTGCGCACCCGTGTCCACTTCCATTGTGCACGGGATGCCATTGATGTGCAGTTTCAGCTTCCACCATGAAGTGTCATCAGTGTCCATGGCCAAGCAATTTGCAGAAATTGAGACCGTATCGGCCGTGAGAGAGCGGCCGTTTTCGGGTCCGAACTTTGACAAACTTTTTCCAAGTGTCCCTTTTTGCCGCATTTTGGGCACATGTTGAACCGAAACTTGCACGAGGAGCGGAAGTGATCCTTCGCACCACAACTAAAACATTTGTTGTGTGCTTGCTTTGTCTCCGGCTTTTCGTAGCTAGCCTTCGGAGCAGCCTTGGATTCCCCCTTGTGCGGTCCCTTTTTGCTATTGTTCCTCTCTTTCCATTGCTGTGGCCGTGTATGCACCGCATTTGCATCTTTCGAAGTCGATTGGGACAGGGATTGTGCGCTATCCCGGATGAGCTGAAAAGCTCGGCACTCTTCGCCAAGTGCTTCCAGGGTCATATCTTCCCTTTTCTTTAGCTTCTCCTCCAGCAGCTGCAAGAACTTTTGACGAAGGTCGTGATGCTCATCACGAAGGCCAACGACCATGATCAGGCATTTCATGGTTTCTTTGCTTAGACTCATGTCGGCTTTTTCGCAAAATGCGTTTACTTGGGCGACGAATGAGGGAACATCCTGATTTGGCTGTTGTCTGAGCCGCAAACATTCATAGCGACGTACAAACAGCGAGCGTGTTTCGCCAAATAGCGTTTTCAGTTTGGCGAGCACGTCCATGTATGCCATTTGATCAGGCGAGGACGGCAGGATGCTATCGCGAAAACGCGAATATTCGGTGTCGCCGAGTTTGCCTATGAGGAGCCGAACCTTGGTGGACTCTGCAAGGTCCTTGCCATCGACCTCAATGAGTGATCCATATCGCTGGTGCCACTGGTCGAATGTTTGGCCTGCCTCCGGGTCATAGAGGAATTTCCCGAGGCGAGCATCCAGCGATGTGGTGAGCGTGGCAGCACTGGCAAGCGCGGAACCTTGCGAAATGTTCGCACTGCCGAGTTGCTGTGCCAGCTGCTGGAAGCTATCGATGAGCTGCTGCAGCTGTGCTGTTCCTAGCTGAGCCATTTTTCGGCTTTTTTGAAGGTAGGGAGAAAGGAAGCAGGAACCTACTCTGTGCGTAAATTAGCGCCTAGCTAATAAACGAGAGTAGTGCGCGTGGATGACCTGGAAAGTGTTGCCTAAACACTAATCCAGGAGCGCAAAACAATGCTATGTAGAAATGCTTTTTCAAGCAATGATGCGACGAAAATCGATCGATGCGGAGAGAAGAAAAATTCCTGTTCGAAAACGGAAAAAATTCCAAAATTTTCAGACCTGTCCGAATTTCCAATCGCAGGGTTCGAGCTGACTGCGCCAAATGTTGTGTATTTGGTCGATGCTGACCAATCACAATTAAGAATCGAATAAATAATAAAATATTTATCAGAATATTTAATAATAATATTTGGTGAATGTCGGACGGGGAATATAATAAGAACGGAATATGGAAAGTGAAGAGTGGGAATGATAAATGGGAAGGATGGATGGCTTGGGATCGAAGATCATAAGGGAGGAAACAAATAGTCAATATGCCAAAGAATAATTTGGATCCTACCCAGGTACCCAACACCATCAAAACTCCAAAATGAGCACGCCAATCCACAAAGGGAGCCGATCATTAGGGCAGTGATCATTTGGGCAGTAAAAAAATGAGAAATCAAGTAAAATTGAAAATCAGAAAAAATTAATAGACAGTGAAAAATTTATAAATAATAAATAAATTATTTAAAATTATAAAAACTTTTTTACACTGATATGGAACCATGTTTGTACATATTTTTTATTTTGGAGCTTTGGACTAGGGTAGCAAGGGGACGGGGATTTTGAAAAAATCGGGGACGGGGATTGCCGGGGATGGGGATCGGGGTTTTCGAGGACGGGGATGGGTCTTTTTTCCAAAAAAAATTAAAAACAAAGTTTTTTTTCCAGAAAAAAAATTTTCCAAAAATTTTATGAGTGTTATATATCAAAAAATTTCAAAGCTTTATTAAAAAATTAGCATTTTTTGGATGAAGAAATTTCACTGTATGAGGGGCCGCCGGAGGAAATTTTGAAAATTTAGACCATTTTCTTTTAAAAAATTGCTTAATTTTTATTTCTTTCTGTAACTTCCTGTTTGAAAATTCAAGAATTATCATCATTCTAAAAGAAAGTTTTTCTGATATTTTTGTTATTTGTAATTGTTGAGTCCTCAAGAAGATAGGAGAATAGTTCTATCACAAAAGAATATTTATTGACAACAACAGAATAGATGAGGAGGCGAAGAGGTGACAAACAATGAGAAATGACACACTTATATAGGTGGAAATGATGTGGTACAATCTGGTAAAGAATGTGATACAACGTGATACAATGTGATACAATATGGTACATTATGGTACAGAGTCAAATGTGACAAGAGACATCGAGAAACAATGATACAGTGTGGTACTGAGTGGTACATGAGAAATATACATTATCACATATGACAGGAAATACATTACATTGACATTGATCTCATATCCACAACATCTCCCTCTTTAAGATTCTTAGGTCCTGTCCAGAGATTTCTTGTCATCTCGTAGTCGGTCACATCGTTTTGGGCCCATCTGAGTAGGCGGTAGACGAGCTTGAATAGGGCCCATCTGTCTGAGATGTAGATGAGCGCGAGTTGGGCCTATCTGATTGAGATGTAGTCGAACTTCATTGACGAATATGCCGATTCCACCGCTTGCGAAGTTGATTGGCATGTCGGTGAACATCTCGTCCCAGCTGCGGCACTTTGACACGGTAGCGGGTGGAGTTGCCCAGTTGTTCGATGATCGTCCCCGGAATCCACATCCTTTTGCCATTGCGATAGTTGAGCAGGAAGACATCTTCTCCAGCAGCAAACTTCTTTGATTTGGCATTGTGCTTCCAATTGAATTGTTCCACCATCTTGCTTCGATATGAACTACGGGCCGTGTTGGTAGGCGGAGTTTCCTTGACTTCTGGGTGCACTAGTGACATCTTGGTGCGAAGTCTTCGTCCAAGGAAGAGTTCATCAGGCGAGCGTCCATCCAAAGCAGCATTTGGAGTCGTCTTGTAGGCGAGTAGAACTTCACCTAGCCAGTCACTTTTGCGCGCGCACTTCATCATCCGCTTGAAGGTGTCGACAAAGCGTTCAGCTTGACCATTTGATTGAGGATGATACGGCGGCGTCAAGGAATGCTTGATCCTAAGTTCCTTGCAAAAACTGGTGAATTCTGTGGAACGAAACTGTGCTCCATTGTCTGAGACGATTTCCTTGGGCAATCCAAATTGGTTGAAGACAGTGCGAACTGTGCTGAGTAGTTCCTTTGTTGTTGTCTTTGACATTCGAGCGACATTTGGCCATTTTGAGAAGGCGTCCACGATGATCAAGTACGTGTAGCCATCCGCACATGGTCCTGCGAAGTCCATGTGAATCCTTTCATAGGCTTCTGATGCAATAGGCCAAGGTTGCAGCGGCACTTTTGTCGGCAACTTAGCAGCTAATTGACATTCTTCACATGTTCTGACCAAGTGTTCGATATCCGAGTTGTTACCAGGCCAATAGACGTGTCGTTGAGCGCACTATGCCGGGATGCGACATATGTAGAAGCTTCAGCATCTTCTTCTGTAGTGAAGCAGGAACGATGGTTCGTAGTCCATAGACAAGGCATCCATTGACTTCGACGATGTCCATCCGATTGGAGAAGTACGGTTTGATATCCTCATCTTGACATTTCTGCGACCATCCTTTCTTCATTTTTATCATTACTTTCTGTAGAACATCATCCCTGAGTGTTTCTTCGGCGATTTCTTCAGCTGTGATCGGCAATTTGTCGACGGCTTCTTTGAAGATAGCGTTGGCGTAGACTTCTGCTTCTGAACTGATGCTGGCGATAACCTCTTCTTCATTCGGTCTGGGGTAATCCGCGATGAGACGTGAAAGAACATCTGCTTTCCCAAATGAATTCGTGCTGATGTATTGAACATCGAAGTCGTAGTTCAGTAGTATCAGCGCCCATCGTTGTAGTCGGCTAGCGGCATACACAGGAATCCCCTTCTTGAACCGAAGATGGCCAAGAGTGGTTTGTGGTCGGTTTGTAGAGTAAGACGGCGACCATACGATGAAACTTCTTGACGGCGAAGATTAGGGCCAAGGCTTCTTTCTCAATTTGGCTGTAGTTCTTCTGTGCCGGTGTAAACGAGATCGAAGCGTGCTCTACTGCCTTCCCTGTTTTGTTCAGGAAGATATGACTCAGAACCGTGCCAATTCCATCCTTTGAAGCGTCTGCGGCCACGATGATTGGCATCTTTTGGTCGTAGTGAGTCAGCAGCAGATCAGACATCATGACTTCACTGGCTTTGTCGAACACTTCTTGATGCTTCTGCGTCCACTCCCATCTGACGTCCTTCTTCAAGAGTTCATCCAAAGGTCCAAGCTTCTTGAGTTGCTTGATGAATCGTCCGTAGTACTTGAGTGCACCAAGGAAGGATCGTAGTGAAGAAACATCATATGGTGGCGGCATCAGTTTGATGGCCTGGACGAATTCCATCCGAAGATACGATGTGGCCCAAGAATTTGATTTCCTTTTGAAGGAAGCTGCACTTCTCCATCTGGATACGTAGTCCATAGTCGTGCAGGCGTGTGAAGACTTGACACAGAGTTACTTCATGCTCTTCCTTGTCTGGGATGCGATAATCAGATCGTCCAGGTACGCGAAAGCTCCTTTGATTCCAGAAGTTAACTTGTCCATCAATTATTGAAAAATGGCCGGAGCAGATTTGACCCCGAACGGTAGGCGTTCGTACTGGAATAATCCTCGATGAGTGTTGATTCCGCATAACTTCTTTGATTTGTCGTCGAGCCCCACTTGTAGATAGGCGTCGCGAAGATCCAATTGCGAGAAGAATGCTGCCCGCTGACGTTTGGAAACTTCCGTTGCAGTACTTCTTGAAGGATCTTCTTGTCATTTACACTCGAAGTCGTTGAAGTAGCATCTGTCCAGTACGGCATCTTCTGTAGATTGAGCGCATGAATCCAAAGTCATGAGGAACTGCGTTGGTGACGAAGGCGTCGAGTATCTTCACTGGTTGATCCTCACGCTGAACTTCGCATTGAATTCTTCCAGCTATCGGGAAAGTTTGATCGTTGCAGTTCTTGACTTCTATTCCGGCAGGTAGCAGTTTCGGCCTTCCGAGATTTTCCCATGTCTTCTCGGTGAGCAGAGTAATTACGGCTCCGGTATCGGCCTTCATTCTGCATTCAGTGTTGTTGATCTTCACTGTTTCTTGCCAAATGTAGCGATCATCTTCTATCTTCATGAAGTTTGAGCTGATCACCACTGTTTGCACTGCCGAAGTGGGTTTCTTCGATTGCTCTTCTGAGATTTTGCTTCTGCATGCCGGCTTGATGTGTCCCTTCTTTTGACATTGGTGACACGTAGCATCTCGGAATTTACAATCTTCTCGGCGATGACCCATCCTTCCACAAGCATAGCATGACTTCTGTTGTTGCTTGCTGGAATCTACTGGATCCTGACGTCTGAAGTTTTTCTTCTTCTTTTTGCTTCCATTGCTGCGGGTGAAGTGAGACGGCATCCACTGACTTCGTCTTTGACTGAGCTAACATCGTAGCATTTGCCCGAACTGAGAGATATGTTCGGCATTCTTCACGAAGTTTCTTCAGCGTGATGTCCTCATTCCTCCTTCTCGCTTCTTCAAGTAGCTGGAGGCACTTCTGACGTAATCGTTGTGGTCTTCGCGTAGTTCAGTTACGAGGACGAGGCACTTCTGTTCTTCTTTGCAGCACGGCGAGAAGTCGGCATTCTCACGGCATTGACTTGGTTGAACAGCGCCATCACATCCTGATTTTCACGTTGTTTGAGCTTGAAGCACTCATAGCGACGGACGAACACGGAGCAAGTGTCGTCGAACAATTCCTTGAGCTGCTTCAATGATTCTTCGAAGGTCAAGTCGTCTGGCTGCTTCGGCTGGATGCTGTCGGCGAAGTTGGACTAGTCTTCATCCGATAACTTGCTGACGAGTAGTCGTACTTTGGTAACTGCATCCAGGTCCTTGCCATCGTCCTCGAAAATTTTCTATAGCGCTGGTACCAGGTGGCGAACGTACATCCACTTTCAGCGTCGTAGATGAATTTCCCAATGAAGACGCGATGGTTGCGTGTTGAGCACTTTGATTGACCATCTGCTGCGCTTGAGGCTGAGCACCTTGTTGACTTGCCAGAAGCTGCGCGATCATCGCTCGCTGTTCGGCGATCAGTGCATCTTGTCGGGCCTGTTGCTCACGTGTAGCTTGCTCACGAGCTTCCGATTGTTGTGCCTGTTGCTCCAACAAATGCGTCAACCGCTCGATCGTTGGTCGCTGATCCTTGCTAGGCGCCATTTACGTTGAAGAATCCTTGCGATGTAATCCTTGAGGTTCCGTTGCTGACTGCGCCAATTGTTGTGTCCTCAAGAAGATAGGAGAATAGTTCTATCACAAAAGAATATTTATTGACAACAACAGAATAGATGAGGAGGCGAAGAGGTGACAAACAATGAGAAATGACACACTTATATAGGTGGAAATGATGTGGTACAATCTGGTAAAGAATGTGATACAACGTGATACAATATGGTACATTATGGTACAGAGTGAAATGTGACAAGAGACATCGAGAAACAATGATACAGTACATACACTGAGTGGTACATGAGAAATATACATTATCACATATGACAGGAAATACATTACATTGACATTGATCTCATATCCACAACATCTCCCTCTTTAAGATTCTTAGGTCCTGTCCAGAGATTTCTTGTCATCTCGTAGTCGGTCACATCGTTTTGGGCCCATCTGAGTAGGCGGTAGACGAGCTTGAATAGGGCCCATCTGTCTGAGATGTAGATGAGCGCGAGTTGGGCCTATCTGATTGAGATGTAGTCGAACTTCATTGACGAATATGCCGATTCCACCGCTTGCGAAGTTGATTGGCATGTCGGTGAACATCTCGTCCCAGCTGCGGCACTTTGACACGGTAGCGGGTGGAGTTGCCCAGTTGTTCGATGATCGTCCCCGGAATCCACATCCTTTTGCCATTGCGATAGTTGAGCAGGAAGACATCTTCTCCAGCAGCAAACTTCTTTGATTTGGCATTGTGCTTCCAATTGAATTGTTCCACCATCTTGCTTCGATATGAACTACGGGCCGTGTTGGTAGGCGGAGTTTCCTTGACTTCTGGGTGCACTAGTGACATCTTGGTGCGAAGTCGTCGTCCCCGCGTGCTACCCTACTTTGGACCCAGCCACGTTGACCTCGTATGGTGCTATAGATCGAGCTATTTATTTGGGTATCCATAAAAACTTTCTCTGACCGAATTTATAGTGTATGTCAATGTTAGCTCTCACTTTTCCTTTTTTTCCTCGCCGCGAAAAGACAATATAAGATAGAAGAGAAAATCATTCGCTTCATATAATTTTCCTTTGGAGTTATGGATACTCGTTGAAAAATCTTGTACTGTATGTACTCATCAACTAGTTGGACTCAATTCGCCTATTCCTTTAAGAACTTATATTCTTTGAAAATCCATATTATTAGTATAGTTTTATACCATTTATTTAAAGTGAAATTTAAAAATTAAAAAAATGTGGCGGAAAACCGCCTGGAATTATTTCGGAGAACAAGGAAAAATAGGATATGTATGAAATCCAGTGTCGTCTTGAATATGAAAGAGATAAGAGGCAACGGCAACAATTTCTCTAGAAGCAACAAGAACGCCAAGAATATGGATAACGCCAGTGAAGATTAGTCGATTATTCATCTAGTAGTTCAAGTACTATGGAAATTGAGCAATCATTGGGAACTACCTAGTGAAATGTTTCCACACTTTGGTATGGCCATTCCCAGATAGAAAACCCATTTTATTTAAAATGTTATGAACCTGCCAGTTGAATAAATTGATCCTCCTGCAGATGTACGGCAAATCGTGTATATAGCAAGAATTGAAACGGGCTCGTTGCCCTGTAGTAAAAAGGGCTAGTTGTAGTAAAGTTAGAAAATTACGAATTTTCAATAATTTAGACTTTTTTCGACATTTTCATTAGAATTTCGGAAAATTTTTTATACCATTAGAATCAGCATGAAATTCTGCACAATTTTTCTATTTATACTTTTTGTCTAACAGGTCTAACAAAAAAGTTTTAGGCCAGACTGGCCAGATTGGCCACTTTTTTAACGTCCCGATTGGCCTCTTTTTTTAACGACCCAGCACCATTTATTTCAACCGAGGTTCATTTCAACCGATTTATAACAAATTCCTTTTTAAAAAAAATTACAATATGTGTATAAATAAAAATGAAAATTTTGGAAAGGGGGACTTAATGGGATTAATGGGACTTATTTATATGTAGAAAATACGTTTGTTATGTTTTAGCATATAGTAACGCTGCTGGGCCCTTGCCAAGAGATCGTTCGCTTTGCACTCTAGAGACACCTTTTTCCAGAGGAAAAAGACAAGAGGCGGCCGGGGGACGATCCCAGCGTCTTCCGATTAGATCTCGGCTGCTCTACCAACTGAGCTACGCCCGCCTCTAGAGTGCTCGGCTAATAGATCTCTTTTGCTTCATCCATTAAGGGGAATGCTCCTCCCTTACGCCTTCCACCCCGGCGAAGACCGTCCTCGGTCTTTCTCTGCTTCATCAGGGGCATGCTTCCTCCCTGGATCACTGGGTGGGGCGTCCGCTTTATCGCCCAGCCGATCGATGGAAAGGTTGCCATTTTTGCAGGCAACCATCCGGTGCTACCAGTAACGCTGCTGGGCCCTTGCCAAGAGATCGTTCGCTTTGCACTCTAGAGACACCTTTTTCCAGAGGAAAAAGACAAGAGGCGGCCGGGGGACGATCCCAGCGTCTTCCGATTAGATCTCGGCTGCTCTACCAACTGAGCTACGCCCGCCTCTAGAGTGCTCGGCTAATAGATCTCTTTTGCTTCATCCATTAAGGGGAATGCTCCTCCATTACGATATCATTATAAATCACATGAAATAAGATATAGATCTATTTTCAAATTATTTTCATGATTTATTGTTAGTTGCATCAAAACTGACACTTTAATCTCCTAAATTAATTAATTATAATTCATGCAAAATCCACTACTCATCATTTTCGACAATCATCAGTAGAACCATTGCTGACCATATTTGACTTCTTCCAAGAAGTTGTAAGTGCAATTGTATTGATCCAAATTCACATGTCCATCACGCTTGGCAATCTCATTATAGCGCACCTAAATTAACCCAATCACTTGGTATTATGTGGATTTTAAAAAATAAACCTGAGGCATTCCGTATAGAGTTCGGCTCGGAGCCGGTGAACTCCCGGATCCACAAAGGTCCGGTTCCAGATCACTTCGTGCCAACATTGCACCACATCCGTGTCGAATTCCGCCGGTTGAACTTTGTTAGCGAACATAAATGGACTGTTCAGAAAGTTTGGCACAAGATCTTCCAGGCCAAAAATACACACTTCATTTCGAAACTTCTTAATTCGGCACCGATCATTGATGGAAAAGTCTGGATAAGGCCAATATGCAAACCTAAACAAATGAGTTTTTATTATTTGTTTGATAATTATGAATTTCATATTTCATATGCTAGAAGTATAATAATGCGAAAATATATTTAGATTCAAAATAATTTATAAACCGAACCTACTGCTCACAATCCCCAACGCAAGTAGAGTCACATTCTTATTAGATTGAGATTTTTCTCGATTTTTGGAGCTCAGTTAATTACCACTTGAATCAAATAAATTAAAGATAGATGACGGACCAATGATATTAAAAAAGTACCATTTTAACCAATCCCAAATTTTTTAAAAATACTAAATCAACCGATAGACAAAAGACGGAAAAATGTGTGCTCATTCTTTGTTAAATTTATAATATTGAAAAATTTCGATATTTTTCTCTCAAAAACAATAAAAAAATTTACATCAAAATTCGAGTATTATTTTCTTGTATTTTTTCTTTTGAAATTTTGGTCTATGAACTCAGTTTGATTGGCATATGGGGCGGGGGACTTTAAAAAAAGGTCGAAAAAAGGTATCGTACTTTCTAACATGTACAGAATGGATAAAGTGAGATAAGAAATTACCAGCGTAATTTACATTCTTAAGCTGGCTTAATTAAAGAATTTTTCCTAAGGATTCGGCCACAACCAGCATTTTCCCAAATTTCTCACGAATCCAATAACTTTAATTTGAGTAGAAAACCAAAAGGATTATGAAAAGGCACGATCATAATATCTCTAAGGAATAGGAGATCGACAGAAGATAGACCGAGCCTGATTTCGTCCAAGCCGGGCCAGCCCAAATCGGCTTTTTTATTTTTTTAAGATTCAAGATTTTTAAGATTCAATGCAAAAAGTTTTAATGAGTTCAATTCGTCATATTTATTATTTCATCACGACACAATACTGTATCGAGAAAATTATATATTTTTATATAATGTCGCTTACACACCCTATTATTAGGGTGTGTAATATATTTAGCGACTAGTGCTAGGAAAATCACAATTTTTTGGCTCCAGCAGCTCCGGTTTCGGGTCCAAAAAAAATTCAGCTCTGGCTCCGTGCGGCTCCGGCCCTTCCCAAACTTTGGCTTCAGCTCCGGCTTAGGCCTTTTCAAAAATTTGCTCGCTCCGGCTCCAGCTTCGGAGGTCGGAGCTGGAGCTTTTCCCAACCCTGAATGAAAATAATTAGGTATATGGTTAAACCTGCTAAGACTGGAATGAACTTGGCCCTTTATCTTTTCCAATGTCAACAATGACCCGTTCAATGGATCAATTTGATACTATCAAATAAATAAATTATTACAGCAAAGGATTGAAGAAGCTAGATTTCATAAATTAGAGTTGATGTTTTAAATTATTTATAAATTTTAAGAAAAAAAATACTCCTTTATGTACCTAGATCATTTGCTACTTTCACTAATATTTTTAATGCAGACTATCTACATCGAAATATTAAAAAAATGAGATCGCTAAGATGATATCGCCAAAAATTTCTACTTTTTTTAAAATCAGTGATTATTTAGCAAAATAACTGGGAAAAATATGTATATTTTTGAGCTGAACTAAACTGCTTATAAAAAAATAATATTAATTCATTCATTAAAATAAACTTTTTGCAAATTAAAAATTCGGCTCTTATTGATCATCACCGTTTCTGAAGAGATGCAAATGTTCCAAGGTCTAATTATGCTTGCGGAAATCTATCCAATATGCCCGACATGTGTTATTGAATGTCATTTGAGCCGTTGAGCCATTTGAAAATTTGGATCAATTCCTCGTTGGTCTTCAGTTGAATGTCCCAATTCGGAAAACACAAGGTATTTGGTATAGAATCTTTTCTGGGCATTAGAAATAAACATGTTTTTTTTGATCAGCACCCAAATGATCTCATCAAATTTATGATTTAACGTTTGACATTTTAATTATAAGTTACAGTATTAACAAACAAATTTTTTAATAGATAGAATGTTATTTTTTTCAAAAAATTGTGAATAAAGGATATGTTGCAGCCGATAAAAATTTTTAACTGAAAGCGCATTCGGCTTTCATTGATAATTATGTTTGAGTAAATGTGAACAAATTTAACTCATCTCATGATGAGACTTGGATTGATCCGTCAAAGGTCAATCAATAAGAAAAAAATATAAAAAATTGTATTCAAATTATTCGAAAAATGAATTTTTTTGTTTCTCTTTACCATTCATGCAGTTGTCGGGACTACACCATTAAAAACCGATTTTACTAGGTTTTAATTTTTCAATTCCTTTTTTTGGGTATAAAACAAAAATTTTATATCTAAAGATAAAACCAACCTGTAACATCATGAGGTATTTCCATTGTATTCTAACAGCATCTTCATACATTCTAAGAGCGATTTCCACTGAAAACCATGATATCTTTTAGATTAGAATAACTCTAGTTAATAGAAAAAACTAAATCGATTCCAAACTAAATCACTCAAGTATATACACTCTTCTTTCAGAAATAATTGACTCGATTGAATGCTATACTGCAATTTAATCTTCAATTTAAAAAAAAGAGAGAAAAAAGAGAATAAATCAAAAGTTATTAAGTTGAAAGAAATATTTTTAAAATTTTCGTTTTGCTTTGAAAAAAATAATTAATTTGTCATAAAGCATTGGAGTTCATTTTTTATTTTACACACTTATCACATTGCCCTCCCTCTCCCTACCAACCATGTTATGGCCATAACGTTCCACTTCCTATTCCTGCTTGGTCACCATCACATTTGGCACACATTTGGCCAATGCCTTCATCCGTCCCCGAAATGTTTCGTCCGTTTTCTTGTCAATGGCATAACAGTACCAATTCTGAGGGGCATAATTTGCGGCCAACTCCGCCTCCAAGAACACGTAATCCTGTTGATGAAGATTGAATATTATAACAATAAAATAATCATTAAACAGGAAATAGGAGCCAACGATCCATTAAGGAATGATGAAGACATCTCTATGTAAAATAGGTCTCACATTTTACCCTGAAATGGAAAGCCATGTTTTTTTTTGTCATGTTTTCGGTTTTTTTAGAATCAAAGGTTAAAATTGAACAGTTTTATTAAAAATGGCCTAAAACTAGAAATGTTTCTCCAGGGCCCCTGTTGGGACCACCGCTACACCTCAATACTAAAATTTCTACAAAAAATTGTTGAGCAAATTTCTGAAGAAAAATTTAAATTTTTCTATATTTTGGCATGATCAATTTAGGGAAGAACAACAATTAGCCTTAAAAATTGATTAAAATGACTCGATAAACTGTTCGTGCATAAGCGATGCCAAAACAATCGTTGAAACAATTGGCTGCGGATGTGTGGCCAAAATCGGATCTCGGAATGAATGCCCTCACAACTGATATCCAACTCCCCGGGACCCGGATCCAACACAGTCCTTCTATGCTTGACTCGTTCACTGACATATTGCTGATCACCTTTAATTTTTCTCTTTAACTTGGGTGCATATGCACATCATTTCCCTCCGCCGGTCATTTCTTCCC
>LDKF01000090.1:153723-228479 GCA_001026735.1 Rotylenchulus reniformis | reverse complement strand
AATCTTCACGTCGATGACCCGTTTGTCCACATGATAGACACGGCTTGAATGTAGAAGTTGAGCCTCTGGCATCATGACGATTGAAGTTCTTCTTCTTCTTCTGTTGCTTCCATTGCTCTGGATGCGAAGAAATTGCGTCGATTGACATCGTCTTGGACTGCGACAGCAACGTAGCATTCGTCCGAACCGACAAGAACGTCCGGCATGCTTCACAAGCTTCTTCAGAGTGATATCTTCCTTCTTCCGTCGAGCATCTTCCAGAATTTGCAGGCACTTCTGTCTTAGCTCATGAAGATCATCACGTAGTGCAGTGACGAGAATCAGGCACTTCAGCTGTTCCTTGAAACAGGCTGAGAATCCGGCATTTTCGCATGCAGCATTGACTTGGTTGAACAGAGCCATGGCATCCTGATTTGCTCGTTGTTTCAGCTTGAAGCACTCGTACTGACGAACGAACACTGAACGGGTGTCGTCGAATAGATCCTTGAGTTGCTGCACAGCTTCTTCAAATGAGAGATCATCTGGTTGCTGGGGCTGGATGCTGTCGGCGAAGCTGGAGTAGTCTTCATCACTGAGCTTGCTAACGAGTAGTCGAACCTTCGTGGCTGCGTCCAAGTCTTTGCCATCTTCCTCGAAGAATTTGCCATAGCGTTGGAACCAGGCATTGAATGTACATCCGCCATCAGGATCGTAGTTGAATCTGCCGATGCGGTTGTCGAGCGAAGACGCGATGGTGGCATGTTGAGCACTTTGGTTGACGACTTGCTGCATCTGCGGTTGAACAAGTAGCTGATGCGCCAGAAGTTGTGTGATCATCTCTTGCTGCTTTGCATCTCTGGCTGCCTGCTGTGCCTGTTGCTCGCGCATTGCCTTCTCCCGAGCTTCTGATTGTTGTGCCTGCTGCACCAACAATTGCGTCAGACGGTCGATCGTCTGTCGCTGATCCTTGGTAGGTGCCATTTGCGAATAATCCTTGAGGCTTTGAATAGTCCTTGAGGTTGCTTGCTGACTGCGCCAATTGTTGTGTCTTCGGTTGGATCGTCTGTCGCTAAATATACTTACATAACCTATATACTATCTATAAACCTATATCTACAAATTATCTATGGTTATGTAAGTAATAAATATACTTACATAACCATAGATAATTTGGCCCTTTATATAAAAAATAATTGTTCTTTTAAGTGACTTTATTTTGACCTCTTTACATCTTTTATTTTAAAAATCGATTTCAATCCCTAATTTCAATCAATTAGAAATTATCATTAAATAGGCTAATCTTAGGGGAGTATAAAGATTTGTTAAATTTTAGAGTTGGGCTTAGAAAGATAAAGAAATAAAATCTTTAATATACTATCGAATTTCGGAAATTACTTATGTTACAACCCAATAGATGAAGTGCCTTCAGGATGCGATTCCGGAGTGAAGTGGGGATGATCACACGATTTTGATGGATCAGACAACCTTCGATTTCCAGGATGGTATCTCGCTTCGGATGAAATGGGGCGAGATCAGGGTCCGAACACTTGCTCGGCCATCCATTTTTGGTTTTCTCTTGCACTTTGCGAAGGACTTCATCCTTTGGTGTCGCTTCGGCGATTTCTTGGGCTCTCACGGGGAGTTGCTCCACCGTTGACTGGAGGACCGTGTTGATGTAGCAATCTGTCTCCGTACAGATGTTTGCTATGAGGATGTCCTCTTCGGGTCGTGGGTAATTTGCAACGAGTCGTGACAAGACATCTGCTTGGCCGAAGGATGCCGTGTTGATGTACTTTATGTCGAACTCGTAGTTCGAGAGGATCAGTGCCCAACGCTGGAGTCGGCTAGCGGCATAAATGGGAATGCCTTTTTTGAGCCAAAGATTGCGAGGAGGGGCTTGTGATCTGTGAGCAGAGAAAATTTCCGTCCGAACAGCATTCGGTGAAATTTCTGGACTGCGAACACAAGGGCGAGCGCTTCTTTCTCGATTTGGCTATAGTTCTGCTGAGCCGGGGTGAGAGTGCATGAAGCATGCTCGATGACTTTCTCCGATTTGTCCGGGAAGACGTGGCTGATTGTTGCACCAATTCCGTCCTTTGAGGCATCTGCTGCTACGACGATGGGTAATTTGGGGTCGTAGTGGGTCAGCAACAAATCAGAAAGCATGATTTCCTTGGCTTTTTCGAAAGCTTCTTGCTACTTTTCGCTCCAATCCCATTTGGTGTCCTTCTTCAGGAGTTCATCAAGGGGTGCGCGGATTTCCCGCATCGGTTTGACGAACCTCCCATAATAGTTCAAAGCACCGAGGAATGAGCGCAGAGTGGTCACGTCGTGTGGAGGGGGCATTTTGCGGATCGCTTCTGAGCGCGATGGGTCCGGACGGATGCCTTTGGACGACACGATGTGACCCAAGAAGAGCAGTTCGGATTGTAGGAACTTGCATTTTTCCAATTGGATGCGAAGGCCGTACTCTCGGATTCGTTCGAACAACTGGAACAAGGCCGAAATGTGCTCGTCCAGCGTTTTGGATGCGACGATTCCGTCATCAAGGTAGGCAAATGCGCCAGGAATTCCGGCCACTATTTGGTCCATCAAATGTTGGAAGATAGATGGAGCCGATTTTACGCCAAAAGGGAGACGCTGGCACTGGAACGATCCGCGGTGTGTGTTAATTCCACAAATTTTGTTGGATTCCGCATCCAGTTCCATCTGCAAATATGCGTCGCGCAGATCGAGACTGGTGAAGAATGCTGCCTGCACCATTGACGGCAGCATAGATGTCTTCCGGTCTCGGCAATGGGTGCCGGTTCAGCTCGAGCGCGTTGTTCAGACCGGTGGAAAAGTCGATGCACACACGGGTCTTTCCATTTTTCTTCTTCACGGCCAAAATTGGGGCGGCCCAATGGCTGAATTCGATGGGTTCGATGGCCCCAATCTGCAAGAGTCCGGTTCGGAGTTCACAGCTTCAAGTGCGCCGTGGAGGACTGGACGTGCTTTGCAGAAGACGGGCTGGGCCCCGGGTTTCAAGATCAGATGGGCCTTGAGTTTGGTGCAATGTCCCAATTCGGCGCCGAAAACTTCCGGAAATTCCGTTTGGAGGCCCCCTGTGAGCGATGCAACATCCGAGACAGGATGTGCAAGCCGTGGGACGACTGCGGATTGGACGCTGGCCTGTGGCTTCGGGTGCAGGATCTCTGATGGGATGATCTCCAGGGCCTCAACCCATGGCAGACCGAAAAGATCATGCTTGACCACATCGCTCACGTATCCGATCAGTTCCTTGGGCGGGTTGTTTCTGTAGCTGACGGTGCATTGGAACATGCCCTTGATCGGAAAGGTTACTTCACTGCAATTTCTGGTCTCAATATCCGGAGGGCACAACGCGGGTTTGCCAAGCTTGCACCAAGTTCGGGTGGTGAAAATTGTTGCTTGGGCTCCGGTGTCAACATTCATCAGGCATTCGATGCCGTTGATCACGAATGGGAGCTTCCACCACCGTCCTGGTGCTGCACCGACGACCATGCAGTGGGTGGTGTCCACTTCGACTGTGTGGACAGCTCGGTCCTTCCCTCGGAATCGATTGGGTTTGCCGTTCTGGCATACTTTGGAAATGTGACCTTGCCGTTGGCATTTGTGGCAAGTTGCCTCCTTGAACCTGCAATCCGATCGCCAGTGATCGGTGCCACCGCATGAACCACAAGGATGTGTTGGTGGACCCCGGACCCAAAAATTTGGTCCCTTCCTGATTTTGGGACTGTGGGTTTGGCGGGTTGGGGTTCCGGGATTTCTCCTTGGGTTTTGCAGGTTTGCCCCTTTCCTTCCATTGCTGAGGTCGGGCAGGGATGGCATTGGTGGATGTTGGCGGTGAGGAAAGGGAGAGAGCGCTATCCTTCACAAGCTGGATAGTCCTCAGTTCCTCGCCAATTTTGTACAATGTGAGCTGTGTGCCATTTTTCCTGGTTTCTTCCAGCATTTTTGGCGAAGATCGTGGTGCTCGTCTCGGAGCGCGATCACCAAAATGATGCATTTCAATTGCTCTTTGGTGAGACTGAAGTCGGCATTTTCACAGGAGGCATTGATGTGGGTGATGAGAGCTGCGACATCTTGATTGGGTTGCTGACGAATTTTAAAGCATTCGTAGCGGCGGACAAACAGCGACCTTGTGTCCGCGAACAATTCCTTCAGCTTCGTCAGAGTATCAGCCCAGTTGGCTTGATCGGGTGCCGTGGGACTGATGCTGTCGCGGTAATGACTGTACTCTCCATCGCCGAGTTTGCCGAGCAGTTTCCCGAACCTGTTGAACCATTGATCAAAAGTCGCTCCGTTCTCAGGGTCGTACTGAAATTTTGAAATTCTGGAGTCCAACGAGGCGGCCAGCGATGCAGCGGACGCAGCAGCAGCACCGCCGCCTTGTACAACATTTGGGTTGATGACTTGGTTCAGTACGGTGTTGAGGATTTGCTGGAGTTGATCCGCGTTCAATGCCATGATGGGTGAGATGGATGTGTTCACTTGCACCTAGCAAGACTTTTGAAGAAGTGCTCTGGTAGCGCCTAGCTACACTATCTCCAGCGTCTAGCTGGGGATCACTGACGGATGAAAATGCTGGTGCGATGGATGTGATGAAATCGGTTGGGTGGCTATGCTTTGCCAAAATCGATTTTTCGGATGCAGAAAAAACCTGAACTTTTCAACAAATAACTCAAAATTTCACCAATCCAATTTGTCAAGGTCGAAACACACAGCAGGGATTGGGGTTGAACTTCTGGTCTGGGTGAAGATCAGCTGTTGACTGCGCCAAATTTGTTGTGTTTCGAACAACAAATGAATAATAAATAGAATAAAATAACAAGTTTATTTTCCAAATAATAAATATGAATAAATTGCAATAAATAATAATAACTTTATTGTCTGAGAGCGAAGTGAATGAATGGGAAGGAAGTGGGGGAAAAACATAAAAATGTAAACGGACAAATTATCCCTAATTCTGTCATAATATCACTAATCATTTGGATCATTGGCGAATGACCCAACAGTTTTCTTCAACACTTTTTCATGAGCATTCTCTCGTTTCAACGAACACTTTTTTTCTTTTCAAATAAGAAAAATCCATTTCCAACTTTTGGGTAAAAAAAATAATGGATCAGTATTTTTCTTTCAACTTCCTATTTTTTTTTATTTATTAGATATGAGCTGAAAAATTTTAAATATTATTTATAATTTTCTGCAAATTTCAAACGATTAATTTGGGTTTTTTATACAAACGCCCTTATTGATACTTGGAAATGAGAAGAAGTTAACAAAAAAATATTTCCAAATAAGATCACAGATATTGGCTCTTTTATGTTAAACCCCACATAAAAAGGAACAGTAAGTAATATGACTATTATACATGCTTATTGGGAAAAATAAGGATTGAACACTAATTTATGAAAAAATATAGTAAAAAATAAAATTTGGAAATTTGGTTTTTTCGGTCCCAGTTGTACTTTACCTATAAGAACACATTAAAAACAGCCACATTTATCTGTTTGTATATTCATTGATGAATCAATGATTTTTACGATGTTTTGTTATATATTTTGAAGTATTTTGAATTTATGGGAGGTAAACCATAAAAGAACCAACTTCTGTGATCTTTTTTGGAAATATTTTTTGCTAACTTCTTCTCATTTCCTTCGAGGTCCCTTATGAATTCAATTTAGAGAATCAACTGTAAAATTTCTATTTTTAATTTTTATACAAGTATATTCTATTTAATATATGTAAACTCTAAAAACCAGCTAAAAATAACTTTATGAAGTGATCTTTATATCAAAAGATAAAGCTATCAAAGAGGTATGATTTAAGTCTAACTTGTAAATATTTTTATGATGTTTAGTTGAATGGTGATAGGTAGATTAAATAGGGTGATGAATTGGAGGCGTGGTGAGTCGCTTCTTAAATCGCTTGATTTTTTCCATTCAACAGACCGGCGTTTCTTAAACATCGGCCAAAACGGGCGATTCTTAAAAATCGGCCAAAATCTTTAAATTTATTAAACTTTTTTTTAAAAACCCTTAAATTCAACTATTTTTCCCAACAAATAAGATTTTATAATAAAATCAAAAGATTAATTATAACTTTGGTGCCAAGACATTAAAAAATCCATAATCTGGCCAAAAAACTTAAAAACCAAAAAAAGATCAAAAAACATGCTTTATTGTGATATTTTAGTTTTTTCCCAAAAAAATTAATGTAAACTTTGATAAATTTAAGCAAAATTTGCTTTTTGCAAAAATATTCTGCATAAATTGTTAATAATTGATTTATCCAATATTTTTGCTTCAAATTTATCTAATTATTTTGAATAATTCATTTTCTTTAGAAAAAATTGCGATTCCGATTTCTAGCATACCGTATTTCCTGTATTAAGTCCCCCCCCNCTGGAGGAGGGTTGAAAAATAAATCCCCCCCCTGCATTAGACCCCCCGGGGGACTTAACCAAAATTTGATTTTTTCTATATGTAGATACAAAAAGTTTTCAAAATTCATTAGATTTTTTATTCAATTTCAATGTCACGTGCTTCAATGCGAGCATTTCTCATTTTGGTAAAATTCTTGGTAAAATTTGGTCCAGAATCCCGTTTTTAGGGGTGTATTTTGGTCCAGAATCCCGTTTTTAGGGGTGTATTTTTGTCCAGAATCCCGTTTTTAGGGGTGTATTTTGGTCCAGAATCCCGGTTTTAGGGGTGTATTTTGGTCCAGAATCCCGTTTTTAGGGGTGTATTTTGGTCCAGGACCTCGTTCTTAGGGGTGTATTTTGGTTCAGAACCTCGTTCTTAGGGGTGTACTTTGGTAATATTAAATTTAGCTGCCGAATATAATATTCCCCACTTATCATATATTTTGAATATAAAAATATTTTATTCGCAAATGAATAAAAAAAAATTCTTTTTAGTTTTTGTTTGATAAAAAGTTAAAAAAAAATAATTTTTTCTCAACGGGATTCGAACCCAAAGGGTGGAAGTCGCAACCTGCAGCACTATCCACTAGGCCATAAGGGAATATATGAGTGTGGTTGACAGGTCAGCATTGATATTATGCAAATTTTCTCCCTCAAAAAACTTTCCCTTTAAAAAAATGGAGTCGAAAAATAGTACCCCCCTCTTCACGACTGAGGTTGAAAAACAAATCCCCCCCCNCCCCCCCCCCCTGTAATAGACCCCCCCTCTGGAGGGGGGTTGAAAAATAAATCCCCCGGGGGGTCTAATACAGGAAATACGGTATTTTTCATTGTTGTGACAACATTTTTATGTAAATCTTGAAGGATTGTCCAACCTTTTTCGAAAAATCTAATACTAAAAGCAAAAAATGTATTTAATAAAAGGAGGATTAACAACAACAAAAGCCAATAAATGTGAATTAATATGTTAATTTTTAGAAAAAATTGCGATTCCGATTTCTAGCATAGGTATTTGGCTAAAAAGTTTTAATAATTTTTGCGGCGAGTTTTTGTCCATATTTCATATTTTTTTAATCCATCTAGCTTTTTAGTCCCATCAATAATAATCTAATTTTTTTTTGGCTGAATAAAATTATTAGAACCTAAATAATTATAATATTATTTTGCTTAATTGGATTTTTAAGACTTCAAAGATTATATTCCTAAGTTTTTTTCTCTTTAAGAATGGCCGATTTTTAAGAAACGCCCATTTTGGCCGATTTTTTACAAATGACATAGCACCGAATTGGAGGAGACCCGCATCATATATCCCTTTCCTTCTCTTTCCAAATCCGAACAATAATAATCAAAAACGAAACCTATTTATTATAGCTATAACTAATCATTTATAATAAATTGTTGGCGAAAGTTCATTTATTCATAGGGCGATGCCAAAAACGGTAGCATTTCTGAAGGACCAGATGGGAGTAGTGCCTTTTCCTTTGCTCAATCGAGTTGGGCTGAACAGTCGAGCAAATGGATATGCTTTATTTTTTGGTAAATTAAAATTAAAAAATACATGAAAATATTCTAAAAATATAAAAGATTATGTATTATTGTTATAACCCAATTAATTGTGAGTCGGTTAGTGATGGACCGGTTATTTTGAAATTTCTCTTTTTTAAATTTGGATTCGATCTACTAACTTGTTTCTGAATAATTTTTATAGTTTATACTTTATACATAAAAATATATTTATATATTAACCGGCCACTACTAGCTGGCCGACACTAATCGGCCACCACTATTTACCGGCCACTAGAAAATGGCTGCCACGAAAAGATCCACCACTAGACGTCCTTTCGGTTCGTTTTTGGTTCCAAATTGGCATCAGGCAACATGTTAAAATACTTTTATACAGATCGAAGAATTTTTATCGGTGTCCATAGGAAGCTTCTCTGATCGAATTTACAGTGTCTAGTAATGTTATCTCTCAATTTTCCCTTTTTTCCTCGAAAAGACAATATAAGATATTCGTATTGTTTTCCTTTGGACTTATGGACACCAGTTGAAAAACCTTGGGCTCTACCTATTCCATTTGTTTATTTATTTTGAAGCATTTTTCATTCAAAAATTCAAGTTGCAATTTAAATCTTCAAATTAGTTGTAAAAACCTTAGATGTATTTCCCAAAATATCATCAAAACCCAAATAGTCCTTAGCATATATTTTTGAACTTTTGTACAATTTTTATTCCCAAAAGGAATCCAAGTGACGCCGGTGGTGTCGAGTGTGTTCGGGAGTGGGTATGTGCCGGAACGCAACATGAGAACAATGTCCGACACCTTTTTGGACGACGAACCGTTTGTCGGATTTGAATTTCGCGCCAAAAATTACCGTACCTTAATGGCGGAAGGGACGGGTGGTGGTAAAGAATCTCACAAAATGAGACAAAAATATTTAGACCACAAACTCGAGGTTAACCTTTAAAAATTTAAGATAGTTGTAATGTATGATTTTGCTGTTTTTTTGACCTCTCATACCTCGTACTCATACCGTCTAAAAAGTTCATACTTCTTACTCTTACTTATCTAGTCCCCTCATACTTCATACTCATCTCGTACTCATACGACTTTTCTGGACCCATCATTTTTCGTATCCCACTTTCCAGAGCCCTAGTACTTCGTATTAATGGTACTATTACAATATGATTACATCGTAAGAATACGAAGTTTATGGATTTATTTCGCAACAATTGATGTTGCGAATTTATGGATTTATTTCGCAACAAAGAATACGAAGTTTATGGATTATTTCGCAACAATTCCAAACATAAAAAACTTATCCATTGCACATTAATTTAAATTGATACTTTTAAAATGTCCAAATTTTTTAGCATACCAAAATAGTAATGTGTGTAATAATACAATTCACAAAAATAAATTCCTGCCTTACTATAGTCGTTTCTGAAGGCATAATTTTTATCGGACGATTCGGTTTCAAAACCTCGATTTTGAAAATTCCATCTATGGAAAAACCAACCAACTAAATGCATATAAAGCTCATTTTTCTTAAATATATTTCTCTTCGGGGAGTACATTCAACTTATTACACACCATAAATACTAATCATTTATTTCCTATTTCCCCTTTGATAATAAGGCTCATTCACAACTTGGCCTACCGGCAAAGGCTTTCGACAGCCTCCAACGAATCACTATTTGCGACCTTTAATGTTGGCACTTTATAAAAGTCCGAAATTCACAGAAAGTGTAAGTTCATCTACCTATTAAATGTATATTTTCCCCATTTACTCACGATAAAATATCTCGACATAATATAAAACTGACTTCATAGAGCAAAATTTTTATTTAATTTGATTTTTTTTATAAACTAAATGATAAAAAAATAGGTACTCATAGTAAAATTCATTATTGAAGCATAGAAAAAGGAATTTTTCGATTATCAATATTTTTAATAGTTTTACTTTTAGTTTTTCCAAAAAAGTTGCACGGAACCATTCAATTTCATGATGGACACTCTGAAACAGTTCTTGGAAAACCGGAACGGATCCGCCGATCGGGCTCAGTTCAGCATCAGCTGGATCAACGAGGAGACCCACAACAAGCTGAACGGACTCTACAGACTTGACCAGCTGATGCGAGAATTTTTGCACAAAAACAAGGAAAAGGTGAAAATGGGAGAATTTTTAAGGATATTTGAAAAGTAAACAGAAAATTCACTTGGGTTGGTTTACTGTTAGTGTTTTATCATTAGGGTCGTACATTTCCAGCCCAAAAATTGGCAAATATGACCATAAAATATGACCAAAAAAATCCCGAAATATGCCCAAAATATGCCCAAAAATGCCAAAATATGCCCAAAATATGCTTGAAAAAAACATGTTTTTAAAAAATAAATACTATTTTTGGAAATTTTCTTTATTAATTGCAGTTACAAATAAGAAACATTTCAAGAATTTAAGACCCTAAAAATCAAACTGTTTTTAAACAAAATTTAAACATACTTCGCACGCCTTTAACATGTAACTAGCGCCATCAGTTACTATTAAAAGAAGTTTGTCGGCTGGGATCAAATCACGCAGTGAATTGTTTACAAACTGCGCGATTGTTTGATGGTTTGTTCTTTCTAAAAATTTCACGGCAACTAGAAAAGGTTTGTGCGGTTTTCCATCCAAAACTCCAATGATTAAATTTGCCGCATAGCTATAGATACAAAAAATTACACTTATTTTTTTCTAAATTACCGTGCCAATTTATCATTCGAGACTGAACTGATCGCGCGGCTGGGATGTTGTTGCTGTCAAAAACTGTTGTTTATTGTTCTTATTTGTCCTTGTAAAGCGCTCGACATTTGCTATATGTTTCGCTGTTTCGTTATGCTGATTGAGATTAAAAAATTTGTTCGATGGCGCCTGATAATTAAAAAAAAAATTACTTTACCATCAGTAGTATAAATAGCATTTCCATTGATTTTGCTGATCCATGCGCGAAAATATGAAGATTTTGACAAATTTTTAGGCATGATTTTTAATTCGCTGAAAAAAATGCCGAAATATGACATGCCCTAAAATGCCCAAATATGACGGTCATATGCCATATGCCCGAAAAGTCCAAAATATGCAAAAATATGCCTTTTGATTTTCAGGCCATTCTGACATTCTGAGCTCGCAAAAAAAATATGACTTTGCTGGAAATGTACGACCCTATTTATCATATATCATATTTACAGTTAGTAAAAAATACACTATCAGCGAATAAAACTCTATTAAAAAAGAAATAAAAATCTAAATATCAGAATTAATACTACTACTGTATGATTCTGCAACTTTTTGCTGAATTTTTTTTATTTACTTGTACTATCAGCGAATATGTTGTTAAGAAAAAAAGGCCCTTTAAGGGCGGCAGGAAAAAAGCCCAATAAGGCCAGTCTGGCCAAAAAAAATTTTTGGAGCTTGCTAGGCCAAAAATATGAAAAGCCATGAATTCTATACTCTATCTTCTGGTTTTACTTTTTCGAATTCGAACAAAAAGTTTGAAATTTCCGCGAAACCTTTTTAAGTATTTCGCAAAAATCTCGACTTTTGATTCGAATTTCGAAAAAGTAAAATAACAGAAGATAAAGCATAAAATTTATACAATGGCTTTTCGTATTTTTTGCTAGAAAGCTTCAAAATTTTTTTTGGCCAGACTGAGCTTATTGGGCTTTTTTCCTAACGTCCTTAAAGGGCCATTTTTTCTTAACGCCCTAACACCTTACTAACAGTAAGCTTTTTATAAAACAAAAAATCTTTACCACACAAATGATCTAAATTAATGATTTATACTGGGAAATATTTGGTCCATTTTTTAAAAGAAAATCTCCTAAAAGTGGCTTAAAAAATTAAACAGGGTACGGTTTAAAACCTATTACTATTACCGGCTACGAAAAACCAATAAGATTTTACATATGCCGTTTTTTGGCGGCTGTACACTACTTTACTAATTATTAAGTAATAAGCATTAATGTTGTATTCCTGAGTTATCGGAGGAATCCAAAGACAAAATGAAGAATAATTTATTGACAGCAAATTGTTGACAATACAATAGAATAATGGAAATGGGAATGAATGAGGAGTTAAGTAGAGCTTCTCGAGGGTCAAATTTTCCAGAGTCGAGAACCGAGCTCGAGACCGAGAAATGACTTCGAGAGTCGAGATCGAGACCGAGAAATCGAGAAATTTTCATTTTTCGCCTGAAAATGCAGAAAAAGTTCAATTATCAAAGTTAAAATAAAAAAAGCGGCCTTATGAATAAGGCCAAAACATATAAGGGACAAATTAATTCGAAATAAGATGTTTTAACTTACATGGAAAAAAACCTTTATTTTGTTTTGTTATATTCAAAAATTGAATAATAAAAAATAAACTCCAAAAATTTGGAAAAAACAATAAAAAAATTAGGTGAGGACGAAAATTTTTTAATATGAAGTTAACCAAAATTTTTATGAAAGTGGAGTCGGAGGGGATCTGCAGCAAATTTACGGAGATGCTATAAAAAGGTTAAAAATTTTATGAAAAATTTCAGATTTTAGCATTTTTAGAAGTATGAAAATTTTTTTGGCTGAAAATTTTTTCTATATTGAGGGGCTGTTGTGTACCCGAATAAATGAGGGTAGCCCGTGGGAATCGAACTTGAGTTTCCTTTTTGTTGAATCCGGTGGGCGGCTGAAGCAAAGTGCACATCAGGATGTTGCATCATTCTTGGCGCAAGTGAATGCAGCATGCGAAAATGCCGAGGTGTTTGCAACAATTTGTTGCGTATTTGCTATTCCGAGCCAAATACAGACAAAGAGAATAAGAATAAAATAATCAATCATTTTTACGATTGTTTCCAAATAATAATCAAATAAATTATATTTATTGGGCGGATAAATATCAATTGTGTAACTAGATTGCTCCGCAATCTAGTGAGGTGTCACATTTTGATTTTTTAAATATTTTTAGATGCCTTATATAGGAGAGAAAGCGCGAGGCGCTTTCAAACCGAGCCTAGAAGCGCCGAGTTGAAATATTAAGCGTATGATAGAGTAAGTATATACAATCTATATAGGTAATTTGAATGCGTTAGGCTCGGCTTAGCACTGGGCTTGCGCCTACGGCGCAAGCCCAGTACTAAGCCTCGCTATTAGGGCCGCTCCGCGCCCCTAATTATCTTTTTCTTTCCACTTCAACCCTCCATTATAAGTTTTCATACTCTTTTCATTACCCTTTATTCCTCTTTCATTCCGCATTCATTCCTCTTTTCTCTCTGCTTTCATCCTTCTTCATTATCCGCTTTCATACCTCTTTACATTCCTCTTTTCTCGCTCTTCATCACTCTCTCACTATTCATTCTCTTTATTCACAAACTCTATATATTCACTCTCCTCTCTCTCTCTATTCATCATTCTTTCTCTATACTATCTATCGCTTTATTCATTCTCTCTCCCCATTCACTCGCTCTCTCTCTCTCTCTCTCTCTCTCTCTCTCTATTCATTCGCTCTCTATATTCTCTCTCTATTTACGTTCTCTCTATTTTCGCTCTCTCTCTCCCCCCATTCACTTGATCGCTCTCTCGCTAATCACTCGCCCTCTCTATTCATTCTCTCTCTCTCTATCACTCCCTTTCTCTCCTTAATCACGCACTCTCTATTCACTCATTTCTTTCACACGCTCTCTCTATACACTCTTCACTATCCACATTCACTTTCTATATTCTCTCTCTCTTTCTTTTCACTTGCTGTCTCTATTCACACTTCTATATTCGAAAACTTTCTATTCACGCTCTCCTCTATTCATTCTCTCCCCCTCTCCCTCTCCATGTATTTGCTCTCTTTCCAGTCACTTGGCTCTCTCTCTCCCTATTCCTCTATTCATTCGCTCTCTCTCTCTCCCTCTCTCTAATCTACTTCCTCCTTACTTTTTTATTCTCTCTCCTTCTTTCCCCTTGCTTGCTTTTCCCTTTTCTCTCCTTATTTCTTCTTGCTTTCATTTCTCTCCCTTCTTTCCCCTTGTTTTTTTCCTTCTATTCCCTTGCTTTTCCCTTCTCTCCTCTTATTTCTCCTTGCTTTTCCTTTCTCTACCCTTCTTTCCCCTTGCTTTTCCTTTATTTTTGCCTGTTTTCCCCTTCTCTCTCCTTCTTTTTCCCTTGCTTTTTCCTTCTCTCTCCTTATTTCCCCTTGCTTTTCCTTTCTCTACCCTTCTCTCCCCTTGCTTTTCCTTTCTTTTTGTCTGTTTTCCCCTTCTCTCTCCTTCTTTTCCCTTGCTTTTCCTTTCGTTTCTCTTATTTTCCTTTGCTTTTCCTTTCTCGCCCCTTATTTTTCCCTTGCTTTTCCTTTCTTTCCCCTTACTTTTCCTTTCTTTTCTCTTCTTTTCCCTTGCTTTTCCTTTCTTTTCTCTTATTTTACTTTGATTTTCCTTTCTCTCTCCTTTTTCCTTTGCTTTTCCTTTCTCTCCTCTTATTTCCCCTTGCTTTTCCCTTCTCTCTCCTTAAGTCCCCATGCTCTTCCATTCTATCTCCTTTCTCTTCTCTCTACTTAATTCTTAGATTTTTTGTTAGTCAAAAAAAAATAATAATTTATTTTTAGTTTTTTTTTGTTTATTTTATCGTAAAAAGTGCAAAAATCGTATTTTACATTATTTTCGGACCATGGGATCTGAACCAACTATTGAATCTCATGAAGTCGAGAACAATACCTATAAGCCACAAACCTCACTGAATAATTATAGTTAAAAAGTCACTTTTCTTTTAAAATATTGGGTCCAAAGTTCCTTCAATTTCATTCCCGTCCAGGCCATAACTTTTTTTTGGCCCAACCAATCTCGACAATCTTGGGCTCATTGGATAGCCCAAAGTCTGTAGATGTGCTTTGTCTATTATAGCAAAACCGGTTTGATAGCAAAAAATTGAGTTTTGGTCCAAAAACTGACCACAACTCAGTTTTCAGACCACTTTTTCGAACCTAATTTCGACATTAAGACTCGAATCGAAAAACCCCACGGTGAATCGATGCAGAATTTCCTAGCGGTTCGAATGAGACCGAATTTGTAGCATAAAACCTAGTGGGAGCTGAGAAAATAATTTTTTTATGTCGAGTCGCCACAGAATCTTCATACAGGCGGGAATATCAGGGACTGAATATCATGAATGAAAATAAATTACAAACAAATTGGAGAAGATAAAAGGTCACATAATTTGAATGGGAATTTGGCGCCTAACTGATGTCACGCACTTAAATCCAAATACCCAACATCTCCCTCCTTAAGCTTGGTCCTTCCCTAGTCGATTTGCCTCCGTCACTTCACTTTCGAATTTGTCCTGTGCATGGGCATACCCGGGATCAATCCATGTGAACCCGTCCGAATTGACAGGGTGTTCCGAATTTTGACGAATAAAATTGGGGTACAACGCGGATGCATCATCCAATCTGATGTGCTTGGCCTTTCTCGTGATCACCGCTTTCAGCGATGGAACTCGCACCTGGAATATCACCTTACCTATACTTCCGACAAGAGTACACGGCAGCCAGCAAACGAAAATTTCAGAAGATTCAGCACGCGGACCGCATCACCGTTGTGCAATGCCGAATCATAACGGAACTTCCCATTCCGTTCAGCATTTCCCCCTCCCTTCTGAATGGCTTCTACAGCCTTTTCTGGGGTTTTCCGGGATAGGCCTTCTTGCCTCGGTGCCCGTGTCCATTCCGTTCCTGGGAGGATGTCCAAAGCTCGAATCCATGGAATTCCCAACAAATCATGGTGGTATTCCGTCGCTGATCAAAGCAGTGAGCTTCTTGGGTTGCTGTACTCCCATCTTGACAATGCACTCCAGCTGGCCTCGAATCTCGACGCACTTGCCGTTGCAGTCCCTGACATTCACTTTGGTCTTTCCGAGCTTCGGCTTCAGAAGTTTCTGCCAAGTGTCCAATATCAACATGGCAACCTGTTCTCCGCTATCAACCTTCATTTCCACATTAATGTCGTTGACCTGGACCGGGACTTTCCACCAGTCCGAATTTTCCGCATCCGCTGCCATACAATATGCGTCGACTGCTACTGTGTCAACAACGCAAGAAGACCTTGTCTTCGCTTTCTTTCCCTGGTCTATCAATTCAGGGCATGGATTGCGGATGTGTCCCTGATGGCGAAATCGCGCTCTCGCGAACACTTAAAGCATCGTCCTTTCCGGTGCCGACAGTTTCGTTGACTGTGACCAGCTGTACCGCATGAGAGACAAACCTGAGCGGACCTACCGCTACTGACCGACTCGTCATCTCTGGGTTCAGGGTTTTGCGCCTTTTCCTTCGGCCACTTGTCCTTCCAGTGCTGTGGATGCGCGCGCATAGCATTCGCGAATTTTGGACCTTCCGAGCGGGCCAGCGAAATCGCGCTCTCGCGAATCGGTTGAAATGCCCTACATTCTTCACCTAATTTCTCCAAGGTCAGCTCCTCATTCCTTTGCCTGGCCTCTTCCAGCAGTTGCAAACACCTCTGCCGCAAATCATCGTGATCGTCACGCAAGCCCACCACCATGATCAGACATTTCAGTGTCTCCTTGGTGAGGGTCACCTCGGCATTTTCGCATGCTGCATACCAGGAATGATGCGACATCCTGATGTGCATTTTGCTTCAGCTTGAAGCACTCAAAACGACGGACGAACAATGATCTCGTGTCCCCGACCAGCTCCTTCAAGCGCTTGACCGCATCCGCAAATTTCAGCTCATCTGGCAGTTTAGGCAGAATGCTGTCCGCGAATTGGGCATACTCCGGATCTGCTAATTTGCCGACGAGTAGCCTCACTTTGGCAGCTTCCTCCCAATCATTGCCCTCTTACTCGATGAACTTGCCATACCGTTTGAACCAAGGTTCAAAGGTAAATCCGTCCTCCGGATTGTAGCCGAATTTTCCGATCCGTGAATCGAGCGAAGCGGTGAGAGCGGCTGCACTGGCTGTGGCGGAACTTCCTGCTTGCTGATGTCCGGATTGCTGATCAACCAACTTGAACATTGCCATCATCATCTGCTGTTGCGCCGCCATGAACTTCTCTAATTGGGCTTCATTCATCTCTCGGATGCTGGGTGAATTCCTTTCGATTGGTTGATGTCAATGCCGCACCCTTATTTGCTCTGGTTTGCACCTGCAAACACCGTCTCTGTCGCCAAGACAGGGAGCCAAGGGTGTGTGCTTTTGTTGAGCTGTTAAATGTCGCCAAGACACTTAACAGCGGCACAAGAGTCGAAAATCGATTGATAGAAGAGTGCAATTCGATGAAAGTCCAATGAAATTGTCCGGCGCACACAAAATTTTCCTGTTTGGAAAGGGACCCCAAATTTCCTTTCAGACCTCTGCCGAATGTCCTCTGGTTTCCGTCGGCAATCTTCTAAACCTTGACTGACTATTTGTTGCATATTTGCTATTCCGAGCCAAATACAGACAAAGAGAATAAGAATAAAATAATCAATCGTTCTTACGATTGTTTCCAAGTAATAATCAAATAAATTATATTAATTGGGCGGATAAATATCAATTGTGTAATATCAGGGACTGAATATCATGAATGAAAATAAATTACAAACAAATTGGAGAAGATAAAAGGTCACATAATTTGAATGGGAATTTGGCGCCTAAATAATGTCACGCACTTAAATCCAAATACCCAACATTTTCGAAATTTTTAAAATATTTTACAAAAGAAAAATTACAAAAAGTAAATATTTACTTTTTTTATATTATTAATAAAAAAAATTTTAATATTTTTTTAAAATTTCATTTCATTTTTTATTAAAAAAATCAATTTTTGGGGGCTGCGGATCAGAAAATTTTCCCTCTATCGGGCCTGTCCGGCCCGGTCCAGACGAAATCAGGCCCGACCTGGCCCGGGCCCGGAGACATCTAGGCCCGGTCGGGCCCGTGCCTCTGGGCCGGCCCGTGCACACCCTTGTGGGGGCCAATCTAATAGAGGTAATACGGTACATAATGAACAATGGAAATATCATCATCCGAAGAATGTAAAATCGTGTACCTATCACATATCCAACATTCTATAAAAATATGAAACATAAATTTCGTACTTCTTCAGCTGGACAATGCCTTTGTGTTTATGATGGCCGACCATGGCCAAAGGACCGACTGGGTAACCACTACGGTCCAGGGCCAACTAGAGAGCAACAACCCGGCACTTTTTGTGGTTGTGCCGAAAAAACTGCGCGTGAACTTGCAGTTAATGCGAGCATTGCAGGAAAATTCGGCACGCCTTCTCACCCATTTCGATGTGCATGCGACAATGGTGGACATTGCCAGGGTGGGAATATTGGATTTAAAAATTAACACCTATACCAGCAAAAAATCATATTTTCAAGTAAGTTTTTTTAATCGAATGCGTCTGCTAAAAAATTCCCTTTTATGATTAATCTGAATCCTCCTATATTATACGAATTGAAAGTTGTTGCAGATGTAATTATCAACATTTTGATGAGTTGTATTTAACCGGGAATTATTCTGGAACGTAACAAAAAAGCTGATAAAAAAAACTAACTATACCGTAAAACCTGTATTACAATCTCCGAGGGTTATATTTTTCAACCTCCCTCCAGAGGGGGAGGGTCTATTACAGGGGGGTTCAATTGCAGGGGGGTTATATATTTCAACCTCATCGGTGGAGAGGAGGGTACTATTGTTCGGCACCACTTTTTGAGGGAGAAAATTATTTTGAGGGAGAAAATTTGCATAACAATCAGTGCAGAAATGTCATACATACTCATACAAGCACGACTGGCCTAGAGGATAGTACTGCAGACTACAGTCTCAATCCTTTTGAGTTTGAGTCCCGGATCCCGGTAGACGAAATTATTTTTTTTAAACTATTTATCAGACAAAAAATACTAAAAAGAATTTTTTTTATTCATTTGCGAACCAAAAAATTTTTATATTCAAAATATATGGTGTATGGGGAATTTTATATTGGGCAGCTAAAATTAAAATTACCAAAATACACCCCTAAAAATGAGGTTCTGGGACAAAATACACCCTTAAAAACAGGATTCTGGATACGAAATTCGGCCAAAAAATTTGTTTTGAATATTTGAACAAAATAATTGGGCCAAAAACTTTCTTTTTTCTGCTACGGGGCAAAAAAATAAACATAAATAATGATTCCATTGAATTTTGAATATAAAAATTCAAATTTTTGGCTAGAACCCCCGGGGGCTATAATGCAGGGGGAATTATATTTTTCAACCCCCCTCCAGAGGGGGGGTCTATTACGGGGGGGGGGGNGGGGGGTTCAATTTCAGGGGGGTTATAATACAGGTTTTACGGTATACTAACTTGTAAGTTGTTGCTATTACCACACAAGTGCCAAAAAGGGCGTTACCTTACTGGTGCCAATAGTAAAATAATTCTAAAATAAAATAATAATAATAATTATAAATATTTACATATTTAAAAAAATTATTAAATGTTGATTCCCATTGTCCTATTCCTGGCCTAATTGATTAGCTTGGCCAAAAATTATTAATTTTTTGACCTAATTGATTAGCTTGGCCAAAATTTTAATTTAAATCGGAAAATTAACCAAAATTTTAATTTAAATCTTACATCTTACGAGTATGATGGGTCCAGAAAAGCTGGTATGAATATGAACACGTTTCTGACAGTAAGAAGGGTCCAGAAGACGAATTTTTTGATACTACGAATACGAATTTCGAGAAGTCAAAAAAAGCGGTGAGAAGTACAAGTACGAGCAAAATGCAAATGCAAAGTCCTTTTTTAAAACCATCATATCCTCTGAAAATTGAGCTACTACTGTCATTCAAGAAAATCTTTTAAATAACGTTCATTTTTCTTTTATTAAATGAAGTTGTTAGGGAAGCATCCGGAGAATAAGTGGACTTGCCATCGCCAAAACTTTTGTGTTCTCTATCTGTGACCTGTTGAATAGTTGGGTGTGCAAGCTGTACACCCATGGATCACCATCTTCGCCACCAAAAACAGTATTATTGGTCACTGATTTGGTCTGCTTGCATCGGACCTCAACAACATCGCATTCCGGTTTGTGCCGAGCAATGTTCAACCATTGTCCCGTATTGAGCTTATGCTCGTCATGAAGGGTCAAACAGCTGAAATCCGAAATCCAAAACCCAAAATCCGCTGTTTTTTCTGATTCGAAAACCGAATCTTGAAAATGAATAAGTTTTAAAAAAAAAAAATTAAAAAATTAGTATTTTCAATAAAAATCTTAAAACCTTTTAAATATTTATTTTTCTAAAAAAATTTCCGACCGCAGAAATTTCCCATTTTGATGCATTAAAATATACTTTGGTAAACTTAATAAATTTTCTCCCAATTTCTCCTTTTCCGACACGTTCATTACAGTGAATTTAATGCAAAAAATTAATTAAATTTCTTAAGAAAAGGGGCCTAAATTTTCAAAAAATTTTCGACTACCCTTATCAGGGTGTCATCCCAAATTCATTCCAATTCCAACCCATAATTGGCCCCACTCAATGAGAGACATTATAACTAAAGACATAACTCGGCGATCATTATCTTTTTTAATTTGTAATTTTAGAAAAAAAAATAAAATTTTGAATTAGATATTTTGGTGATTTTTGTCTTTCCAGATTTAGTTACGTACAGTATTTTTGGACCCAATATATGTCCACCTTTAACGTGGGCATATTTTGGATTGAACATAATGGGGTGGACTCCTTATAATGAAATTTCATAAAATACCGTATTACCTCTATTAGAACGGCCCCCTCCATTAGACCGGCCCCCTCTATTAGACCGGCCCTCTCGAGGGTGGTTGAAAAATAGAGCGGCCGGCCGTTCTATTAGAGGTAATACGGTAAATGCCTTTTTTCGAAATAAAATAATATTTTGCAAGAAAGGGCTGAAATTCTCAATTAAATGCAAATTATAAAAAATATAAAATTTCACCGGGATACCTAGGGGGGGGGGCCGCCGTGCCGCTCTTTGAGAAAATGAATTTAAAAAAGAGCTTTTGGATAATTCAAAAAGTAAATACAATACATTTATTTTTTGATTTTTCAGATTTTCCTCACATTAATTTTTTTTTAAAAATCCAATCAGATAATGCAAAATCCGAAATCCGAGGATTTTTCGGCTATTATGATCCGAAAATTTCTTTGATCCGTCATATCACTGATTGTGATTAAAAAGCATTTATTAAAATAAAAGAATTTTTTTATTAGTTTTTCTTCAATTTTTATCTTGGATCATTGTATTCTTTATTTGTCGATCAGAGTGGCCGATTCCAAAGCATAAAATACGGCATTTGTCAATTTTTGGTTCAAAAAATACGGCAAAATACGGCAATTTAGGAGGAAAATACCTTTAAAAAAATAAAATAAAATTTGTTCATAAATTTATTCCGAATATTTTTCGCTATTTTGACTTTGTCAAGTAATTGTTGGTTGGAAAAAAAGAGATCACACAAGAGTAATCTTTGGTGTCTGTACAGTTCATCTTCTCTTGAATGGTGGCGGGGTCCCCGACAGGGGCCGCCGGAGAAAATTTTGAGAATTTTTGGTCACTTTCATAAGAAAATTGCATGTTTTTGAGACTACTTTTTATAAAGACTTTACATAAAGGGTGAGGGTGAAGGCGGTCCCGATAGGGGCCGCCGAGAAAAATTTTGAAAATTCAGATTGTTTTTCTTAATAAAATTGACCATTTTTTGCTTAGGAACATTTTTATGAGGAAATTTCAATGTATGCCGGCGGCCCCAATAGGGGCCGCCGGAGAAAATTTTTTGAGAATTGAGTTCATTTTCATAAGAAAAATAATCATTTTTTGATCAAAATTCGAATTTTCAAAAATATGGCTGGGGATTGGGCAAAAATACGGAAAAAAATATAGCGAGAGGGCTAAAAAATACGACAAATGCCGTATAAATACGGCTGTTCGGGCACCCTGTTGTCGATTTCTTTTTAAATAATTTCTAAAACAATGAAAATTAAAAAAGGCTCAAAAAATTGATACGATTATGCAAATTAAAAATGTAAATAAACTTTGGAGAATCAAGGAGAGGATCTTGTATCATTGGATCCCTGGAACAAGATTTATAGATTGGGATGAGATCTTGTATTATTGGATCCCTGGAATAAGGTTTATAGATTTGATATATAATTAACAGAAACACAACCAAAAATCAAAAAAATGTATATTTTTTTTTGTTTTTGAAATCATCGATCATTTAAAAATTAAATGTTCAAAATCCATCAGACACAATAACAATACAGAGCTGCCTGAAATGGAAGAAAAATATTTTTAGATCGGTAAAATTGAGGGTATACTGTAGTTTAGGGATCGAACAAGAGTTTGTAAGTAACCAAAAGATGAAAATTGAGATAAAGAAAAATATTAGCGAAAATGCAAAAAAAAATACAAAAAATTCTATGATTGTTGGAATTAAATTCAGTTTTTTTGCGATTTTTATCGTTGAATTCAAAAAAATTTTTATGTCAACTAAAGTGAGAATAAAATTCAACAAAAGTCTCCATATTTTTGGTCTAAAATGTCTAAAAAAATTTCTAAAGGACCTGGTCTTATTGGGTCCTTTTACCTGTATTGGGCCCCTTTTTAACGACCCATTAGTACCGTAGTCCTAATAAGACTTAATAATGGTGACTTTACCGGATATTCCAAAGCACACTTGGCTTGCTCCCCGTACAAGTCCATGCGCTCAAAAGGGTCGTTGAGAAAGGCCATTTTTTGGCCGCCCAGCGGTTCACGCTGCTGCTGGGTCATTTTCCGGCTAAACTCCAGCAGATCACGCCCTTGCACCTTCACAAAAGTCCAAAAGTGGCCATTGCCGGGCTTTGTCCTGATTGTTACCTGTTTTGAAAAGATTTATTCAAACATAAAACCGTGACCAACCAAGACCAAGACATGTGACCAAATCCAAGACCAAGTTTTGGTCCAAGACGTGGTTTTGGTTTGGTCTTGATTTTCATCCATGGTCTTGGTCTGGTTGGACAATAGTTCAAAGTCATTTCGGAATTTTTCGTCCATCGCACCCAAAGTTCAATTTTTGATAGATGCTCAAAATATTTGTGTTCTAATTGAGAAAGGGTAAAAAGGAATTTTGCTCGCCCAAAATAAAAATAATTGCCGATTCGAACCGATGTTTTTTTAATTTATTAATCCACCCACCCTGTAATAATAAGGCATCTTCACAACTTGGCCCACCGGCAAAGGCTTTCGACAGAACCCAACTGATCATTATTTGCGGCCCTTGTATTTGGCACTTTTTCAAAGTTCGGAATTCGGGAAAGGTGTAAGTTTATGGTTTCCATAATGTTATGATTTCCATGTAAGGGAACCGAAATCTACAATCAGAACTAGCTCCGAAGTTCTAGATTTGTCAAATGTAAAGTTGTGATCAAAGAACGATCAATTGGTACCCGAACTAGAGTCTGCAGGCTAGACTCCCCGAATTCAACACGTTAATTTTTTTTTGAAAACTTGTGTTTTAAGGAAAATTTCACCAATTTTCAAGTAAACTTCAATTGATTAAAATGGTCAAAAATAGAGAAAAAGTATAAAAATATTCTTATACTTAACCTTCTTTAGTTTTCTATAGTTTTGCAAGCTTCAAAAGAAAACTTTTAATTTGGTTAGACAAAATGGCGGATTTTTTAACGTGTTGCACCGTATTTTACATACTGTAATTTCAGAAATATGGTATTTCTTTGGGATACTAACATAATTGAATTTTTCTGTTTTAGTTTTTTCAAAAGACATGCACAGAGCCCTTCAAATTCATGTTGAACTATCTGCAACAATTCCTGGACACCCGAAATCGATCTGCTGATCGAGCCAAGTTCAGCCTCAGCTGGATCAACGAGGAGACCCACAACAAGCTGAACGGACTCTACAGGCTGGACCAGCCGATCAGCGAATTTTTCCACAAAAACAAGGAAAAGGTGTTCTGAAAATTGGGACTTATTTCACTCTCGGATTCCTGGAATTTTAAAATGACTTCCGATTTCCGGATCACGAATATCCTGCGGGGTTTTTCGACTTTGGATTAAGCGTTAAAATATTTAACAAAGCGTTAAAATATTTAACAAAGAATTTGCATTTGTTCAAGGGAATTTAAAACTGAAAAACGAAAAAATAAAAAAACCAAAACATAAAAATCTGCACAATGACTTACCGATTTCCGGATCACGAATATCCTGCGGGGTTTTTCGACTTTGGATTAAGCGTTAAAATATTTAACAAAGCGTTAAAATATTTAACAAAGAATTTGCATTTGTTCAAGGGAATTTAAAACTGAAAAACGAAAAAATAAAAAAACCAAAACATAAAAATCTGCACAATGACTTTTCGGTCAAGCAAGCTTAGAAAAAAGTTTTTTGCCAGCAGACTATGTCATTTGTTTTTTAACGCCCTAGTACCATATTTTTCTTCATACATTTTCTTTTCTGAAGTTTTGTTTAGTAGTCTGATTATATAATCCTTATAATTTCTTTGATTTATCATATATTTTCATTGGACCTTTAAAAATCCATTGGAAAAGCCCCAAATATAAAAATTATTTTGGAGGTGTCGAATTTTTTATTCGACATAAATTTATTAACACTTTGGTTCAAATTTATTTTCTTTATAAATAAAAAAAACTAATAGTCATTGAGAAAATAATTCCTGAACTTAAGCTGGACAATGCCTTTGTGTTTGTGATGGGCGACCATGGCCAAAGGACCGACTGGGTAACCACTACGGTCCAGGGCCAACTAGAGAGCAACAACCCGGCACTTTTTGTGGTTGTGCCGAAAAAACTGCGCGTGAACTTGCAGTTAATGCGAGCACTGCAGGAAAATTCGGCATGCCTTCTCACCCATTTTGATTTGCACGCGACAATGGTGGACATTGCCAGGGTGTAGACATTTGTTGAATAATTTTTTATATAACGATGTTGTACAAACTTTAGCATGGCTATGATCTTGGTCTTCGACCTTTTTCGACTCGTTTTGGACAGTCAATTCTGCACCCCTTCAACGAAACTTTTGTCCGAAATTGCGATTCCCTAAAAATTCCACTGGAATTTTGCAATTGCCAAATGCAGCGGAGGAATATCACCCTAAATGAAGTGGGCTATCTTTTGGGCAAAAAAGTTGGTAAAGCGATGGTACAAAGGATGAACGCCGATTTGGAGCGGGAAAAAAGTAGGGGAAAATTGGAGAAATTAATGGAAAATTATTCATTATTACCAAAGTTGACTCCAAATGTGCAAAATTGGAGACGAAGGAGAAAGAGTACGAAGTGATCAGGCTGGAAGCGGACAGACGAGAAAATGTGTATCAGGTAGAGCGAATGGAAAATTTAATTTCTGATTAGCGATTCGAGATTCTAGGTCCCTGAAGACATATTAAGATCAGGCCCTTTAGAAACTTTTTAGACCTTGTCATATCAAAAGTAAAATGCAGAACTTCGAAATAAATTTTTACGAAAAACCATATTTTTCGAAAAAATTTTAGGGAAATTTGAAAAAACTAAAATGGCAAAAAGTACACTTTTAGTCATTTTAAATTTTATAATTTTGTTTCACACTGCTAAAAAAATATAAAGGAAGATTTATGTTCAAACAGAGAGGAACAGTTAGAAAGTTTTTTGACATTAACAAGTTTGTTCATTTCCGGAATCATTCAACATAGGTGACAATAAGGACAGAGCCCGGCAATGGCCATTTTTGGACCCTTGTGAAGGTGCAGGGTGACCCGTGGCTGAGCCCAAATATGACCTTCCTGAACGACCCGTTCGAACGCATGGACAAGTACGGTGAGCAGGCCAAGTGTGCCCTGGAATCTCCGGTAAAATTAAAGTTTTTAATGAAAAATAAAATTCTCTAGCAACAGTTGGAAGTTTATATAATGAAAAATTGTATTGAATCTACACTTTGAAATAGTAGAATAAAAATATGGATTATTTAATTGACCATTTTCCTAATGATTATATTATAGAAGTTTCCTATTTTTTCCTTTTTTTAATTACATTTTTGTTTTCTGGGGATATCTCGGGCAATCTCTAAAATTATACCGTTGAATTTTAAAATACTTCCCCTTTTTCAGGCGGCCTTGTATTGTTATTGTATTGGAAGTGGAAGTCCGAACTTTTAACATTTCAAGTGATATTTGATTATATTTTTAATATAAAAAAATTCCTATTGCATCATATTTAAATTTTTTGGTGTTGCAAATAGGGTAAAGCGGAACCGGAACTTTTGGCAAAAACCGGAACCGGAACTGACCGGAACCAGAAAAACCGGAACCCGGAACCAGATTTTTGACCGGAACCGGTCGGAACCAGCCTTTTTTAAGCCAAAAAATTAAAAAAATAAATTTTTTTTCAAAATTTTTTTAAACAAAAATCCGTTATTTATAACCCAAAAATTTAAGCAGAAAAATATGTCTGTTTTATAGCAGAAAATTTTTCGGATGGAGTAACTTTTTTAATACAAATTTCAAAAAATTAGAAATTTTTAAAGAATTTCTTCAGAAAAAAATCCATTCATATCAAAATCAAACATAATTTTTTTAATTTTTTAGTTCAAAAATACATACATTTTCTTAAGAATTACAGTTTATTAATCCAATATAATAATTTTTTCCAATTAAAAAAATAAAAAAATGTTTGGGGCGGGGTCGAAAACAGAGATGCGCGCAATCGGATTATTTAACCTTATTCCGTAATTCTTAACAAAAAAGGGTCGGCAACCTCGAGAGGGGACGTCGGAGAAAATTTTTGAAAATAAACAAAATCAACAAAGGGACTCGTATGAAATTGTTCAAAGAAATCAACAAGGGGACTATGAAATTGTTCAAAGAAATTATGTAAAAAAATAAATATTTTCAAGATTTGCGATCTTAGAGGTGCTTGAAATTACGGATTTATTACGGATTTTTTTTTGTAAAATAATTCATAATCCATAACTTTGAGCCTAAAAAACTCCGTATTTTCCGTAATTCGTAATCTGTAATTACGCGCATCCCTGGTGGAAAGAGAAGAAGAGGGCAGAAAAGAAGAGGACGATAGGGAGAGAGATACATAAAAAGTATCATAGAAATAGAAAGAATGTAATTGATAAATAATAATGGGGGCGGGAAAGTTTTGCGTTTTTGGACGAAAAAAATCAGTTTTCTTAAGGGATTTTCACCAATTTAGCTTGAAATTTTCTTAAAAATATAGGGTAAGAAAATAGGGTAAGCTAAGGAAGTACGGCAGTTTTTTTATGAAAACATTGGGAACTTTATCTGGAGAAGTGTTATTTTTATTTGCTAGTTTTGACAATGAATCAACAACCAAATCATGGGAAATAGGTATGTAGGTAAGTAGAATTAGTTGTTGAGTCGATGCTAACTCCGATGTATTTGAACAATTTGAGGAAAAAGTAGAGTGAAATTGGCGAAAAAATTTTCTATGCGAAAAATCCATAAAACTATTTGTTATTAAGACAGGATTTTTGTCTGCTCTGTTTTAATGGTTCACGTCTGAAAATTATAAAATCATACTGCTGGAGAAATTTTGAGTTTTTTTAGCCCTTATCTTAATGAAAATTTCTAATATTTTCTCTTTGACCCCTTTGAAAAATGTTTTAATTTTTGCCGCCATATTGGGAGGGGGTCCGCTCCTCAAGCCCCCTGGGTACTCTACAGGACTGAGCTTAATGGAGAGGTCACCGTTAAGAGAAAAGACAAAATAATGTATTAAAGATGTCGGCAGCCCCGAGGGGGAGAATGGGGGTACCAATTCTCTCCACAGCAGTATTTTAAAATTTCGGAATTCCACTTCTTCGGTTCTTGTTGTAAAATTTTGGTATACTCATGGCCAGAAAATATTTTAAGAAACTGGACACATAATTTTTTTTTGTCTTGGGATCAAAATCGCCAGATGGCTATCGAGATTCCCTTTCCTAATACCATGAAGAGAGGTTGAAAAATATAAGGGTAACCCTCTAATCAGAGATTCCAGCTCACCACTGGAAAAATATGGCAAACGGCGCGAAAAATATGGCATTTATATGGCAAAATTTTACAAAATTATGGCATTTATATGGCAACCATTTAAATAATAAAAAAAATCAATATTTATGTTTATTATTCGCGTTTATACTATTTAATTATTTTACTACGCTTTTGCACTATCCAAAAAGGGGCTGGCGGCGGTCGCGCTTGTGGCCGCCGGAGAAAATTTTGAATTTTGGCACTATTCTCTATTAAAAGTTTAGTCAGGGTGCACAAATTACCATGTATACATGGCAAATGCCATGTTTTTGAAAATTTGCCATGTTTTTTGCCATGTTTTTCAAGTTGCCATGTTTTTAGCCATGTTTTTTTGATTTTTGTTGAGTTGAGAGTAAAAGTTGAAAAATGACCATATTTCTTAACAAAATCGTGCCAAAATTCAAATTTTCTTCGGCGGCCCCTATCGGGGCGGCCGCCGGCAACTTCTCACTTTGTCAAATCTATCGTTCTTTTCTTCTTTTCTCATTCAACAAATGAAATAAAATACTTAAGTATGTAAATATATTTTATAAATACAAAATGTTGCATAATTTCGTGCTGGGTCGTTAGTAGAAAAGTGCAAATGGTGTCGTTAGTAGAAAAATTGCAAATATAGTTACCAATGAACGGACGGCTATGAGTGGATACTACGAAATGAAATAAAGGGCAAAACGACTAAATTATAAAAAATAACAAGAACATGAAATTAAAAAATAAATTAATAAAAAATAATAATAAAATTAATATGACAAAATAACAAAAAATAAATAAAAAATTAATTTTTTAATAATTTATTTTTTTTATGGAAAAATTTATAATTCTAGAATGTTTTTCCTTTTTTTGGTTGCATTTATTTTGATCACGATTCTTAAGAGGTCCGAAAATCAGGTAAAAATTTTTCAGAAAATCACAAATATAGGTAGATTCAAAAAAAATTTATTAAATTAGAGTAACTTTTCGCAAAGTGAGTTACGAGGACCTAAATAAAAATTTTTCGTCAAGCAAGCTTCATTGAAAAAATTTAAACGAATTTTAAAGCTTATAATTATATAGTGTAAGCAATAATAAGGGTCCATGTTTGTTTAAGGAAAATCTTTTCAAAAAATTTTACCATTTTCCTTAAAAAAATATTTTTTAAAAATTATGATCCTTTTTTGCTAAAATCTTTAACATATTTTTAAGTTTGGAAAAACATTCTAGAATTATAAACTTTTCCATAAAAAAATAAATTATTAAAAAATTAATTTTTAATTTATTTTTTGTTATTTTGTCATATCAATTTTTATTATTTTTTATTAATTTATTTTTTATTAATTTATTTTTTAATTTCATGTTCTTGTTACTTTTCATGATTTAGTCGTTTTGCCCTTTATTTCTTTTCGTAGTATCCACTCAAGTTCATTGGTAACTGTATTTGCACTTTTTCTACTAACGACACCATTTGCACTTTTCTACTAACGACATAGCACCGCATAATTTCTTCAAAAAAGCCACTGCTCCCACAATTCAATCAATTTCAAAAGAAAATGAATTTTAATTTGCCATCGGATGCGGAAGAAGTCAGCTCAGATCAAGAAAATTTCGATGAAATTTTGTCTGATGGGCACGATATGTAGAAAATTTTTATTTTATTAAGAAATCATATTCCTTTTTAGCCATCAAGGGAGAAATTCCATTACAGTGAATTTAAAACAAAAAACTGACCAATTCTCTTACGAAAAAGGCTTAAATTTCTAAAATGTTCTCCGGCGGCCCTTATCAGGGCCGCCGTCGCCTTCCGTACAAATGATAGATCCTTAAAAATGGATGACAAAAAAGTAATCAAATTTCAACTAAAATCCTCAAAATTTTCTCCGCCGGCCCCTATCGGGGCCGGCGCCGGCGCCGCCACCTCTCAAGAAAATGGATTCATTTAAAAATATGTATAACTAGGTGGAGCCGAGGAAAAAAACGGAGAACAACTTTACTTTATGTAATATATAAAAATGATCAATTTTCTTAAAAGGAGAGCCCAAATTTTCCAAAAATTTCTCCGGCGGCCCCTAACGGGACCGCCGGCGCCCCTTTAGAAAATGAATTCCTTTTTAAAAAACGCGCTTTTGGATAATGGAAAAAGTGCAAGAAAACTATGAACGGCGGTAATAAATGTTATTATTGAATTTTTGTAGTCTAAAAAATTGCCATGCAAATGCCATGTTTTTTTGGAAAATTTTGCCATGTAAATGCCATGTTTTTCAGGCAGTTTGCCATGTTTTTCGAGATGTGAGTTGTGCACCCTGGGGGCAACTGCCCCTCCCATCGCGGAAAAGATTTAAATTTTTTAGGGGATCGGGGAAGAAGGGGAGAAAAAATCGAAAAAAGGGAAAAATCGAAAAAAAATTATCCAATTTTCTTAAGAAACTGGTCAAAATTCTCAAAATTTTCTCCGGTGGCCCCTATTGATGCCGTCGGCACCCCAAAAATACGGTGAAATTTTTTCAAAAAACTTGCCACAAGTAAAAAAAGGCCAAATTTCTTACGAAAAGAACCTTAATTTAAAAAAATTTCCCCGGCGGCCCCTATCGAGGCCACCGGAGGAAAATTTGTGCTCCTTCCCCCCATCCCGAAATCCTGCTGGGTACGTCCCAGGCCAGTACCCTATTTGATAGGTATCTTTTTCCTCCTTAAAAAATTGATCAATTTCTTAAGAATCGGTCTAAATTTTCAAATTTTACTCCGACGGCCCCTACTTGGACCATCGATATCACCACCCTAATTAAATATAGTTTTTTATTTAAATTGGTTATCATTTTCTCTCATCCGAATAAGATCAGAAGATATTCAAAAAATTTTACCGAATAAAGAAATCAGAATAAAAGTAAGGAAAAAGTACGAGAAGAAATACTATTGACTACTGATGGGTTTCTTTATTATTATTTGGATCTTTTTTTCGGCATCTAAATTTTGATAACAAATTTTTTAGCACGATATCCGAAATCCGATATCCGTTATCCGAAATCCAATGTTTTTTCTAATCCGAAATCCGTTATCCGACCCGAAGATTTTTTGGCTGATCCGATCCGTTATCTGATCCGAAAATTTCGCTGATCCGTTCCAGCCCTGTAGTGGGGGGGGGGGGCATGATCGTTTGAGTGTGTATGCTGAAATTCTTATAATTACATATAGTGAAACGATTTTGATATCAATAGATTGATTTTATTAGTAAAAATCTGCAAATAAATATCCGAATTGACCAAGTATAGAAAAAAAGAATACGCCTTAACTTTTTCGGCTTTTATGTACTTTAAACTTTACCTCCATAAATTAATATCTCTCAATAAATGGCAAATAACATGAAAAATCAAAATTAATGTGAACATTTTACAATCATTTTAATTTTTTTTTAAATTATTAATCCTAATTTTCAAAGTGGATAAATTGCGAAATTTAAATCGATCAAATTGCCTGAACAATCGGTGCTAATGAACTAATGATGTTCCACGCTCAAACGGCCAACTTCAAATGTCCCACTTCGAATTAAAGGGAATAAGAAAAAAATTAAACAAAATAGGTATCATATTACGAGACATTTATTCCGACACAATTATACCATGGCTGGCGGTTGCTTCTCATTTTGTTCGACCATCCATTCAAAAAATTTCACATAATTGTCCGACATCATCTTGGCCGTGAATCTCTGTTCAAAGTGTCTACGAACCCCGGCCCGATCGATGTTGTGCACCCGCTTGACTGCTTCCACAGCTTGATCATCAGTGTCAAATATCAGTCCGGTGACGTCCATAACCTGTGCTGGCACATGTAACTTGCCCCCCCCCCCCTTGGTACGTCCCTGGTGCCGGCGATCCTAATAGGGGGCGTTAAGTCCTTAAAATTTTGGATCTTCTTAATGAAAAATGATTAATTAATGTACGAATTTACCAATTTTTTGCTTAAAGGAAGTTTTTATAGAGAAATTTCATTGTAAAAGATTTGCCGGCGGTCCCGATAGGATAGGGGCCCGCCAGAGAAAAATTTTGGATCTTCTTAATGAAAAATGATTAATTAATGTACGAATTTAAAGTCCAAAATTGTGTCTTACCTCTTAAAAGAACTTTTTATAAAAACCAATTATCCGGATTCGGATAGGATTAGCCCCAAAATCGTCGGATCGGATAACGTATTTCGGATCAAGAAAAATCGGATTTCGGATACGGGTATCGGATCATTCGTTCCAGATTCGTTCCATTCGATCATTCGTTCCAGGCCCACTATTGTTCTCTTTATATATTTTCTGTATTGTTTTATTGGATATTGGGTTTTTTCACTGTCTCACTCTGTTTTCGGTGCTATGTCAATACAAAAATGGTGTAAAAATAAAATGAATTAACAAATCATTTAAAAAATTAATAACCCATTTACCAAACCAAATTAATAACCCAAAAAGTTCTCCAAAAACTTTTTGTTAAGACTTGTTAGACCAAAAGTATAAAAGGCTAAGTTATGTAGAATTTTATGCTCTTTCACATTTTTCATTTTTCGAAATTTGAACAAAAAGTTAAAAATTTTTCAAAAATATTGAAAAAATTAGTATTTCATGATCGCTCGAAGCTTTGGCCTAGCAAGCCGTACAAAAAAGTTTTTGAAGAACCTTTTGGGTTTTGGCACTTTTCTGTAACGATATCGCACCATCCATTTGATACATCCATTTGCACTGGAAAATGAAAACTAACGAACTAACACCTTTCGAATTACCTTGAAAAAGTTCGAAAATTTTTGAAAAGCTCTTTTTTATAGTTCAAATTTTTTTAAAACTCTTCAGGAAAAATCTCAAATTTAAAAAAAAGCATTAAATTTTAAACAAATTGCATTTTTTAAAGGTTCATGTGCCCTTTTTAACATCTTTAATTAACCTTTTTGCAATTATTGATATAACGACCCAACTCCTTACGAATAACTTATCTTTCAATGTTATTTCATTATAGAATAATGAGAAAAAATCAAAATTCTTTTTGAAAATAAACTAATAAAATTCTTAAATTATATATATAATCACTTTCATGCTTCATGTGATCCTTTATTTCAAATAAAAAAATCACAGACATTTATAGAGGATTATTGTCATTAAATATCCAAAAAATCATATCCATAGGAAGACAATCCAAAGTTCCAAAGCATTCGTCTCTTCTCCAGAAGATGATTTAAATCTAAATGATAAAAGCAATAATTTGTATGCATTCTTATCGGAATTAAACAATTAATTTATTATTTTTTTTCCTTTTTTCATTTTAATAGGTCCATATTTTCCTTTTTCAAAAATAATACTATTTATTATTAAAGCAAGATTTCTATCTGGTTTTTTTTGAAAGTTCAGGTCTGGAAATTATAAAATATTCTGATTTTAGAAATGTTCTTATTTGAAAAAAATTTTTTTCTATTTTATTCTTATTTTCGAACAAGAGTTTAGATTTTTTCTTTAATCATTTTTTGAGAAAAGGGAGAATTGATAAATTTTATTACCAGAAATACTGCCCCTACTCAATAAAATGCAATAAAGAGATGATTTTACATTTTGATTTGACGTCCCCAAAAAGTATGATAAAAAATATAAAACATTAAAATAAAAAAATGATAAAAAATAAAACATTAAAATAAAAAAATGATCAACTAATATATATGTTTAATAAAATCCCTTTTTTCTATGATACTCTGTAATAATAAAATGAAAAGAAAATAATTTTACGCTACTGCAACTCAGCGACCCTTCTTCTCGCAGAAAAATCCACCCATCCAAGCACGATGGGAACAAGGGGTATCCAGAAGGCCCTAAATTGGATTTGGTGAATATTTTGATTTCAGATTTTTTTAAATCACCGGTGTAAATGGTGTTCCGTTTAATATGCCGACCGCAATCGAGCCACAGGATTCCGGTTCGTGTGTGTTGTTTGGTTCCTTTATGCTCCCACGAGCGTGTCCCCATGGATCGGTGCAGTTGCCGTCACGGTAGGTGCTGTTGAAATTCACAAAACGAGTGGAGTGCCCGCTCATGAATGACATGGACAGCAACTTCGCGTTGTCGGAACGGCGGTGAATCAGAAGCCCAATCCAGTAGAGGGACTGTTTATCTCCTCCGGTCAGTTCATTCAACATTCCTTGAGGAAAGGTCAGGGATTTTAAGAAATATTAAGATTATATTACTCAATTAAAATTTAATCAACAATTTTTTTTCCAAATTATTTCTGGTTTATTAACAGGAAAAAAAGCGAGGAAAAACATATCCGACTATAATGGCTATTATATAACCATCATTGTTGGATTTTTTACAAAATGTTAAGAAATTTTTTCAGAAATGATTTATCTATGTTGGATATATGAGTAAATTAATATTGTTTGAAATTAATAATTTTGTTCAATCGATTTTTTTGAAAATATTCTCCCTAAAATAGTTTTCTGCATAATAATAATAATAACCTACCAAAATTATATTTTAAATAAATATTTGAGGTTTGCTGCGGCAATACAATTAAGAATTACATTAATTATTTTCATTTAAATTTATTCTTATTAATGATCACCGATCAAGGTGTCAAAGTCCTTTTTGTGACGAATCGTCGCCAAAAGTCCGCCGTTGTCGTCACACATGTCCACAGCTTGCGAATGGTTAATTTTCGGTTCAATAAACAGCTAAAAGGTGTGCAAATTACGTTTGGGTAATAAATTCTGGATTGCAACTATTCCGAAAAAATTCATTTTATTCTTTATTTTTTAGAATATGTCCATTTTCAAAATTAGAACGTTTTAGATCGGGTCGAAAAATCGAAGTCATTTATTGAATGGTTCGTCTTTAAAATTCCGCATTTTTCATTCCAAACAATTTTATTAAATAGAGCTCAATAAAAATAAAGAATAAAAAATAAATAAACGATTTTTTGCCCAAATATTATTATTGAAATTTATTGAATCCGCTGAAACTAAAAAAGGCGAAATTTAAATCAAACTTCGAGCATTTTTCCTTTTTTTGAAAACGAAAAAAATCAATTCTTCAATTTTCAAACTCGAAATTTCGTGACAGCTCTGCCATCTACATTTTGGGTAGTTTGAGCTCGGGTCAATTAGATTAAATCGGTTAAATTATACTTTGAGTTGAATCATTGTTCCCCTCCTTCATCACATACCTTGAAGCAGTGGAATCCCACTTGCTTCCAGCCAAGGTCACAGATTCCAGAGACGATGCCGGGAATGGACAACAGGAAGATACAGTAGAGGAAGGAGGACATTGTGGTAGAGAAGGAGTAGGGGTTAGGGTTAGGGGTATTGTATTGAAAGAACTGAAAGTGAATAAAATGTTGAAAGAAGGATGGATGGTGAAGTGGTCTTAAGAATGAAACAAAGACTCTAGCGACCAGAAAGAAATCTAATGGCCATGAATTTTAATGGCCAAGATTTCAATGTCAGGAAAACTAACGGCCAACACATACTTGTTAATTGTCAGGGAAGAATGAAGGGGACTATAATCTGCATTCAATTACTAGGAACTTTAGCTGCCAGGATTTTACTCTTCAAGGATTTTACTCTTCATAGTTGAAAAAAAATCAGTGATCAGAGACTCTCATGGCACTCTTCAGCTCTAGTCCATTTGTTCACTTTGGCTTTAGGATGCTATTCTTAGGGAGGGACTAATAATCCGCAAATCTTTTGGTCATTTTTCATGCCAAAAGGGGGGGGGGGTTGCTAACGCTGTAAGATAACTTTAGTCAAATGTCTTAACATAAAATGATGAGGAAAGGATAGAAAGTGGAGCTTAAAGGGGCCAGAATGGCCAATTTGGAATACATTAAGGAAATATGCCCAAAATCATAAAAAAGGGGAGGAAAACCAACCACAAAAGCATAAAAATGCATAAATAAAAATCCATTAGAAATCCATTAAAAAAAGGAGCGAAGCCATCACGTCCATCACGAGTGGCACCAATCATGCGGGCATTAAAATTCAACCCACATCCACATAAAAATGACGGATAAAAATATTAAAGAAAAAAAATTAATGTTTGACAAATAATAATTTTAATGTGAAAGAAAAATTATAAGTCAAAAATTGATGTGATAAACGTTGAATTAGTATTATCAATTAATATTATCTTGCAGATGAAAATTTCTCATTTTAAATCATAAAATTTTGATTGGGGACTTTCTTCAAGTGTTACCGAGGTAGCAATTACTTGAAAACTTTGAGAGAAAATAGTGAATTTTGGAAAATAGAATCTTCCTAAAATGAAAAAATAATATAAGTCTCTGATTATAAAACATTGTAATTAAATTTCTTGAAAATTTAATTTTTAACATCTCAAGATGTCCTGATCCTTGAAAATTGATGAAAATGTTACTTTAACAAATCCTGATCACGAAATCGGCAGGGTCCAGATCATACCTCGGAAAGGTATTCAAAACCCACCCTCACATCAACGCAAATGGGGTTAGCCCTAAGGGGAGACTTCGCAGGGGGCTTTAGACAATTTAATTTGGACTTTTTTGCCAAATTTTCACTCATAAAAGTCATAATGACTTTTATGGGTGGAAAGAAAGAATTAGACTTTAACAAATCGTGGTCACTAGGTTAGTGCTGGTCGATAGGATCCCTGGATATTGAATAATTACCTATTCACATTCAGACGAACGAAAAGACGGAATAATATTTGGTGGGCAGTGGGATGGGAAAAGGAGGGATTCGAGACTGAAAAACTGGAAAATTTTGAAAAAATGCAAGTTCCAAGAATGTAAAATATTATATTTTAAGAATATTTCTAAATTTTTCAACAGACTAATTTTCAGGCATTATTTTCTCCTTATTATTACTTTTTGAACCTTTGATAAATTGACATTTTTAGCGCCCAATATTTAGAATCCATTAGCAAGACCAGAATCCACTAAAAATTCTTTATCTTAACATTTGCATTTTCGATTTTTTGTATCTTTTCGAATTAAATATACATTATTTTGGTCTTTGAGCATTTGATATTTTAGTGATTGATTTTGTTTAGTGCGATTTTTAATTGTTTTATTTTTGCTGCTACAACGCATCAATTTTTGATGTATCGTATGACATACTCATCACAGGCAAAATTAAAAGATGGAGTGATCAGAATAGAGAGGGAGGGATCTACTTAGGAAGGAAGGGAAGACTGACGAAAAAGGAAAATGATCAGCCCCGGATCATCTCTGAATGCTTATATAGGAGTGTACCGCCACTATGCCAGCAATCTGGGTGGTCCATTCCGCTGGAAGCTCTCCACTATTCAGAAATGTAAAGACAAATTATTCCGGTAAAGTTTGCCAACATGGCAAAAAATGATCAAAATGATAGGATAGGAATGTAAAAATGATCAAAATGATGGGAATGTAAAAATGATCAAAATGATAGGAATGTGAAGCGTAGGAGGAAGGACCAAGGGCCATGAGATGAAAATTGGTGTAATTTATTCTGCTCGAATGCTAGTCTTATAAATGTATTGCTGTTTGGTCGTTTTGCATAGATAAATGACATCATAACAAAAATTTAGCTTACAAGTTAGCCGTAAACTCTAATCTAATTGTAAGCGCCGTCCCTCCGCCGGCCGAGAGTTGCTTATATTTTTCAACCATTGTGATGTGGTACACGGATTAATTTTAGATCATTTTCTTCAGAATAATTTGAAGATTTTCGGCCTATCATTAAATTTTTATAAAAAAAATGTTTTCTTAAGTGATTGCATTTTTTATTTTGCATAAATTACACCAATTTTCATCACCTGACTCATGTTCCTAACTAATGTTGTTTGGACCATTTTTGAGAGAGTTTTGCCACCTATTTTTTACCTTTAGTTCCTAATATTTTTTACCATCGATTTCGGGGTAAACTATTTTGCATTTGCACGTATTTTGGCTTTTTTCATTAAGTTGATATAAAGATCTGAAAAAATGTTTCGAAAATTTTCAAGAAAGAAATAAAAAATTTTTTTCAAAAATCCAATCAAGATTTTAAACACAAAATCTTTAAAGGACTCAAATGCTGAAAAATTTTCTTCGTCGGCCCCTATCGAGGCCGCGGGACTTTTAAAAGGGACCCCTTTAATGGCCGCGGGACTTTTCAGTAATTTTTTCAGGTATGGCCTTCATCGGTACAGTACTACCGGATGGATGATCTGACAATTTTGCACTTGTGGAAACGGATAGGTATTTGGACACTAACAGGTCGTTGCATAAAAAACAACTTTTTTATATTCACGCGACCATAAATCATTAAAGAATGATTCAAAAAATCCAAAATCTTGGGAAAATACTATGACTATTCAACTTTTTGCATTTTGGACCATTATCATTAAAGTCGAAATTCTCGAGAAAAAAAATCCCGAAGTGGCCCAGGTCAAAAATGGCGAAACCAGTTTTTCGGGTTTACAACCAGTTTTTTGACAGGAAATTGGGCTGTTTATAGATCTTATTGTAGCCCATTGGATGCTGTATCGAATACCAAAATCCTCATCTCGATTAGTTTACTCGTTGAATTTTTTGATTTTTTTTTCAAATCTTTGACCAGAAATCGCAACATTTTTCTATTAAAATGGCCTATTTTTGCATTTTTGGTCCAAGCTTTAAAAATTCATATAAAAAATATATATACCTAGTCGAAAAACGAATCTCATTCTGGCATTTCTGCTTTCATTCTCATTATACAGCGATCCCCTTCCCGTTGGCTTATCCTCCATTTGATGCTTTTCATGGGGTGGGTTTAAAGGTGCTGAGACGTTAAAAAACCGCCACATATTATTCCAGTCTGGCCTAAAACTTTATTTTTAGAATTGTTAGACAGAAAGTATAAAAGGTAAAATTGTTCAGAATTTTATGCTGATTCGAAATTTGGCCCAAAAACTTCGAAATTTTCCCTAAATACCGAAAAGGATGAAAATGCCCAGACAAAAATAAAGAAGTTTAAAAAATTCAGCATCAATTTCTCCAAAGCTTTTAAACAATTTTTCTCGTGAGTTGGATTTTTATTTAGGTTTTCCAATAGTTAATGTGCTATCGTTTTTTTAACTTGTAAATAATGAAAGAAAATTGACAAAATTTGGTAGATTCAAACTCCTTGAAAAGTAAACAATGTCAGTCTTTGATCTAAAAATTTGGTATAGTGCACAGGAGAGTGAGTCAAAAAATTGTTTCTTGAACAAACTGTCAATTTATTGTGTTGGGCTTAGAGGGGCATAGAATCTGATTCTGACATCAAAATTGAGCTAACACAATTCTTCACATGAGTTTTACTTAGGATCACACACTGCTATAAAGAGGCCGCCAGAAAAAAATTTGAAAATTCAGACGACCCTTTTCAAGAACTCATGTTCACATTTCCCTCAATTTTGATCATTTTTCTTAATAAAATTTACCATAGCCCTCGAAATTTTATCTGCCGATTTTCTCATTCTTAAGGGTCATTTTGTCCCCGTTTCCCCGCGGGGACAAAGGCCGCAGGAACGGGAACTGGCAACCCTCGCGGGGATGGGGACCTCGTGGTAACTTTAATATTTTTAGCATGTTATTTTTTTGAAGAAGACCTATTTACTCCCTAAAATTTTAGCCATAAAACGTCAGTAAAATCAGAAGATAAAATGAATTTTATGACAATAGGTTTCATATAGGAAAGCGAATAATATGAAGATTGAACTAATATGATACATTCCTAAAACAATCGTCTGATGAGTATGGAAAGATCGAATATGATATTGTATAGATAAAAATAATATTTTTTAAAAGCAAATTTCCTGTGCTGAAAATTTCCTGTGTAAAAAAACACAAAAATTCCAGTGTAAAAATGGAAAAATATCAAAATTGGCGTTTGGTCCGAAATGTAAAATTGTATATAACTGCATGTCCGCCTCCATCTCGATCACCGAAAATTCTTCTGCATTCATCTACATTTTTGGTCATTCATTCCATTATAGAATTTTATGTTCTACTTTTTGGCTTGCTTGAAATTTTTTGAATTATTGCAAATCTCTGAAAAATATTTCCATGATGTCATTTTTCCATAAAATTGGCTTTATTGCCTTCTTAACATTTTCAAACACAAGTACTTCTCCCGTCGCTTTCCTCCATTTTGATCTTTTATTTTTGGGGAAAAAGCAATTCGGAATAATTTTTGTCAATTTATTTTTCCGAATAGTTAGTTATGATCAAAAGGAAGCTATCAGAAGGATGTATAATCAAATAGTCTGCTCACTTTTATTTTACTCAGCTTATCTTCTCTAATTAGTTTATTTTATGGTTATTCTTCCTCAATTTATTTGGTCATCTACAGTCCAATCCTCCAATCCGAGCATTTCCGATAAATTCCATCTGCTCTGAGGTCGTAGCAAAAAAATTGGGTAAAAATTATCAAAAAAAAATATTCTTGTTCAGAACTTTTTTCTCTCGAATAGTTTTGTTCTTTTACTACGGTCCCTTGTGGTAACTTCCATTCTGATCATTTAAAATTTTCAAGTCGAAATTAGAACTGCCTCCCGTTGATTTTTTTACTATTTTTTGACCATTCTTTGCAACCAGACTTTTCTGTACATTTTTCACGGATATTTTCATCCCTAATCACTCTTCCCCTCCGATCCTGCTTCATATTAGCTTTCCATCCTGATCACTCTTCCATTTCTCCAGATGAATCATCCCACCATTTTTTACGCCTCCAAAGTGTCTACCATCATCGTCTTCATTGTTGTAGGCCTTTGGATGGCGCTTCATTCTTATAGGTAACATACATATTGCTGCCAAAAAAGATTATTACAAAAAATTTCTTAAAATTTTTTTTACCAGAAGTAGCAGTTGTATTAGTTGCCGCTCGGACTTCGAAAATAATACCAACTGGGAACTGGAGAACAGCTCCAGCTCGAACTCGGAGAAGGTAATAATATCGGTTTAGATAAGGTTTCGCTTGAATCGAGTTCAAAATATTGGGTCGGGATTGTCCCGAATCCTGAATTCGATTACAGTAATGTTTCAAAACCTTTTTAATATTTATCCAGTCTCAGCTCTTTGAAATTCGTTTTCAAAACATCCACGTGGAATACCGATATGATTTCACGGATTCCTGCCCAAACTCAACCAATTTGTTGCTTTTGACCATGTCACGGAGGGATGGCTTTGAGAAGCGAAAGGGAGTTCGACAAACATGGATGGCCGATGCGGTAAAATAACTATTAATTTATAATTTAATTTTTAAAATTTAGCTTAACAATCAGAAACTTCGATTTTTGATTGCGGATAACAATGAAAATCCGGAAAATCCCGATGTTTTGAAGGGGTTGAAGGAGGAACAGGCCAGCCACGGGGACTTGGTGTTCATTCATGGTTTTACAGACACCTACCAACACCTTCATCTGAAGGTATTTTAAAAATTCCTATTTTGGCAAATTATATAAATATGCTATAAAAAGGAAGTCTAAAAATTTTAATCTGAGACTTTTGACATTTTTTAACCAATTTTTGATTTTCAAGAAATTTATGAATGGATCACTCAATAGCTCAATATATATTAAATGAGAAATGAAATTATTTTTCGTAGTTTTTTCTTTGGTATTTTCAGTGGTATGCAGGCTTACAATGGCAACAAGAATATTGTCCCAATGTGGAATGGGTGGTGAAGGCTGACGACGACACTGTTGTGGATCTTCGTCGTTTGGATTTTTGGATTGATCGCAAATTTCGAAAGGTTTCTATTGAAAATTAAAACAATTTTGCATTTCTCAATTAATGGATGGTCATATTAGAGATCGGACTTTGCGTTCAATAAAGATCTAAAGATCTTGAACCAAGATTCTTGAAAAATTTTGAACAATCTTATCTTGGTCCGGTCTCTAGTCAGTATACAATGCCGATTATCATATTTATTAGTTCAAAATAAAATTCATAAAAAAATTCTCATCTCTCAAAAATAAATCACGCACAAGAAATAATTTAAAGTAGTCTATGTGGTGACTACAACAGTACGGCAGACTCACGAAAGGCCGAATTCCTCACTTTCTGGTGTTTCATTGTCGGTTTTTTGAAATTTGCTTTTCGTTTCAGATGTGTTTTATTGTTCGGATTTTAGGGCCAATAAAAATTAAAGCAGTAACTCAAATTTTATTCCATTATCCATTAAAATATGCAATTTTTCTTTAAGTTAAAGAAATAATCGCCCCAAATAATGATTAAGTAAATGAATGCATTTTAAAAGATGAAACATTGAATTATGAATTGGAATTTATACTCATAATTTATAGCCTACCCTATATTCATATCTCATCAATCTGATAAATCTCCATTAAAACCAGGTTCAATTTTTGGTACTTTTCCGTTAATGGGGGCCAAACTTTTAACGGGGGAGGGGCAAAATTTTATCAGGGATGGGGGCACATTTTATCAGGGGCATTACCAAATTTCAATGGTGCCAAAATTTGCCCCTGCCCCATTAACAGAAAGTATCCAATTTTTTCATTAATTTTCAATATATTAACATTTTATTTGTCATTACATACAAAACAGATTGTTGTCGAACATCCTCTGGTCTTCATGGGTCACATGCAAGTTCATGATTATCCCTAAGAAAAAATGGTGTGGCAAAATTACCAAATAAATTTTTATTAATGAATAAATAATTTTATTTTTAATTTGAATTTATTTCAACACCCAATATATAGTTCTGGTTATAAAACGGGTTCATTCCCCATCATTTTTAATTTATCTGCTGGTGAACATGGGATATATGTATGATAATGCCGGGATCGGATCGGGTGTTTCATGGATTTGGAAGAAAAAGGTTTTAAATTTCAATAACAACGGAGACAAAATTTTGATAATCCTGGGAATAGTAATGTCATGTCGCTACACATGATGATCTTGGCATCTTCTTCGTATTTTATTTGCGCCCCATCCGTTATAACTCTATTCAAAAATAACCTAGATCAATAAATAAAGCAAATAATTATCTACAAAATGAGTCTAAGCCCATTCGAATTGGTCCAGTATGTAATAAGTTATGGCCATAACACTTTGAATTAGGCCAAAACCGACTATTTGGGCCTTAATTTTTCAAACAGGGCTAATTCAAATGAACTTAAGCTCATTTTTTAGATAATTTTTTGCTCTATTTTGCTACTAAACTCGTTTATATAAGTTGGTTTTGAACCCAGTTATAAAGGATTGGGCGCAAATGTCGGAGGCGCAAATGTCGGGTAACCTTCTTTAATAATGTCAGGTACATACCCGAGTCCCTGTATCCTGCCGAAAAATGGCCGGACTATGTGATGGGATTCGAGTATCTGACCAATCCGGCCACAATTGCCGCCGTTCTGGCCCAATCACCAAATTGTGTCGGATTCTTCTTGGACGATGTGCTGTTCACGGGAATTTTGGCGGAGAAAGCCAATGTGACCCGGATCGACGCGGGAAAACACTTCATTTGGGACATTGTGGTAAAGGAATTTAAGCAAAATATATAATTCAGACAACGAAAGTGAAAAATTAGTTAAATTGTCGCTTAGTGATTATATATGAACAAATAAGTAATAAGTCAATGATGTTAACCCGACTATTTAAATATAATCAAGGCATAATATGTATATTATTCTTTTTTTACGAATTTAACTTCGCATTTTCATGAAATAGATTCTTTAATTACAATTTGTAATCATTAAAGAAGATATACTTATACAATTTGGATATTTTAATTAATCTTTTACTGCATACTTATGCGAATGCGAATGTATATAGCTAATACTTATATATTAGACGTAGTGTTAAAGAATAAATTCCACTTTACGCTTGTGTATCTATTTGGGTCACTCGACATTTGCGCCCCCGACATTTGCGCCCCTATGAGCCCAAATTCTATCTATGATTATTCTAAAGTTTTCAAGAGGAAAATATGCATTATTTCATTATTATTTTCAGAGATAAATTAGTTAATTATAATTTGAATAATAAAGATAGCATGATAAAAAGATTGTATGATAAAGTATTATATACAGTTTGTTTTTATTGATATTGGTGGAGTAAGTACTGCATTATATCAGTATCAGTAAGCATCTGTCTTTTATATTAAATTATTTTATAAGTATTTGAAAAAAAATAAATTCCATTATTCCTTTGTCAGTTGGACGATAAGCAACCAAATTGTGAAGAAGGTGTGCCGACCGCAGTTTCATTTTATGGATCGGAAGTGATCAAGGATTTCGAAAACAACTACAGAAAAATAAAATCGTTGGAATGTACAAAATGATCCATAAAACTACGGGGAAATGGTATCAATTATTTATTATTTTGCTGTTATGTTGTGAAATTGAAGATTATTAAAAAATGTTTACATGTTTAATGTATTTCAATTTAAAAAAATGACCATGAAACCAAAAAAACCATTAGAATAAATTGAATTTGAGGATTCGAAAAAACATATGAAGATCTGAATATCTAAAAGCTATAAAAATGTTGACAAGATTCCATGTATCATCCAGAAATAAAAATTAATTTTTTTATACCTAAATAACTTCCATAGCATTTGCACAATTTTTCGTTAATCAACAGAAAGAGTTTTATAAGAGAAAATATGGTCATCAAGTTATTCCTTAATTGTTTATAGCTGTGCTGAGTCGTTTCGGCTAAAAGGGCCATAATGGGCTTTTCTGCTAAAAAGGCCAAAATAGAATTACTTGTCCTTAAAACTTTTTTATTAGACTTGTTAGACAAAAAGTATAAAACGTAAAATTGTTCAGAATTTTATGCTGATTCGAATGGTATTTTTAATTTTTCGAAATTCGGTCAAAAAGTTTGAAATATCCCCAAAATACCGAAAAATACGGTTTTTAGGGGATATTTCGAACTATTTGATCGAATTTATAAAAAAAAATACCATCCGAATCAACATAAAATTCTGAACAATTTTGCCTTTTATACTTTTGGTCTAACAAGTCTAACAAAAAAAGTTTTAAGGGCAAGTAATTCTATTTTGGCCTTTTTAGCCGAAACGCCCATTATGGCCTTTTTAGCCGAAACGACCTAGCACCGTTTATAGCTTAGTTGCCAGAGCGAGATCAATTTGTAAATTTTTTGCGGTCGAGCGAGAACTCTGAAACGAAAAGCATTTCTGAACTACAACTACAAAACAACGGAATCACCAAACGCCGGGTGGTGCATAGTTCGGTCTTTCAAGTCCGGTTTTCTATAGTAAAGTCACAAGTATGACCAAAAAGGATGCAAATTGATCTCGCTCTGGCGACCAAGCAATAGCTCGTTTCAACCGATTTATAACAAATCCTCCTTTTAAAAAAAATTATAATATGTGTATAAAAATCAAAAATTTTGCAAAGGGGACTTACTTAATGGGATTTACTTATAGGTAGAAAAAACGTTTATTATCTTTTAGCATATCATTATAAATCGCATGAAATAAGATATAGATCTATTTTCAAATTATTTTCATGACTTATTTGTATCAAAAACTGATAATTTAAAATTCAATCTCATAGATTAATTAATTATAATTGATGCAAAATCCACTACTAATCATTTTCGTCAATCATCAATAGGACCATTGCTGACCATATTTGACTTCTTTCAAAAATTTGTAAGTGCAATTGAATTGATCCAAATTCACATGTCCATCACGCTTGGCAATCTCATTATAGCGCACCTAAATTAACCTAGTCACTTGCTTGTTGTTATTATATGAATTGTAACAAATAATCCATGCTGAGTAGTTTCACCAATAGTTTCAAAATGTGGTTTTTGAACCAAAAACATCATTTTCCTATGCTTAACTAAGCCCAACGTCAAGTGATAAGTTGTGCAAAATTTTATACTCTATCTTCTGGTATTTTTAATTTTCGAAAAATCAAAAAAATAGGATTTTTCACGAAAATTTCTAACTTTTTGGTGGAGTTTCGAAAAACTAAAAATAAAACAGAAGAGAGCATAAAATTCTGCACAACTTTGTCGGTTTAAATTTGAGCCAAATTAAACTTAGAAAAAAGTTTTTGATTTGAAAACCACTTTCTGAAATTTTTAGTGAAACGACATAGCACTCAAATAAACCTGAGGCAATTCCGTATAGAGTTCGGCTCGGAGTCGGTGCAATCCCGGGTCCACAAAGGTCCGGTTCCGAATCACTTCGTGCCAACACCCCACCACATCCGCGTCGAATTCCGCCGGTTGAACTTTGTTGGCGAACATGAATGGACTGTTCAGAAAGTTCGGCACAAGATCCTCCAAACCGAAAATACATACTTCATTTCGAAACTTTCTACTTCGGCACTGATTATTGATCGAAGAGTCTGGATAAATCCAATATGCAAACCTAAACAAATGAGTTTTTATTATCTGTTTGATAATTATGTATTTCATATTTCATATGCTAGAAGTAGAATAATGCGAAAAAAAAAATTTGATTTAAAATAATTTAAAAACCGAAACTACTGCTCATAATCTCCAACACAAGGAGTCGTGGTTTAGACGAATCGTGGGGCAGCGAAAAAACATTATTAGAGTACCACTTGGATCGAACAACAAATCAAATATAGGTGATATTAAAAAGCACCCCAAGCCCAAATTTTTAAAAAATATTAGATCAATCGATAGACAAAAAGATGGAAAATTTGTGCTCATTCTTTGTTAAATTTAAAATAATCCGGTTTTCACCAGCAAAGCAAATGGTGAAAACCGGAATACTAATTGGAATATCTAACACAGATCCCTTCCCCCTCCACATGTTAGAGACCTAACGGTCCATTGTGGTTGTAATCCCGACTGGCAACCCAGAAATGGGGAATACCGCCGACTGGGAACAAAAAAATTTTAATTTTGAAAAATTTCGATCTTTTTCTCCCAAAAACAATAAAAAATTTTGCACGAAAATTCGAGCATAATTTTCGTGTATTTTTTTTTGAAGTTTGGTCTAAGAACTCGGTTTGCTGGCATATGTGGCGGGGGGACTTTAAAAAAGGTCGAAAAAAGTTATTGCACTTTAACATGTACAGAATGGATAAAGTAAAATAAGAAATGACCAGCGTAATTTACATTTTTAAGCTGGCCTAATTGTAGAACTATTTCCTAAGGATATCCTTTCGGCCACAACCAACATTTTCCCAATTCTCACGAATTCAAAAACTTTAATCTGATTGAGTAGAAAACCAAAAGGAAGAAAATTTCCACAGATTATGAAACGAAGATAGGACCGAGCCTGATTTCGTCCAACCGGGCCAGCCCAAACGGGATTTTTTAAAGATTCAAGACTCGAGTTTCGACTTCTCGCGTTTCGGTACCCGGTTTAGGTTCGAGTACGGAAATTTCAGGTTTCGAAGAACCCATTAATATCAGAACATTTTTTTAATTAACTTATCAATTTTTGCGCTTTTTTGCGCTTTATTCTCTACCTCGTAAGGCTTGGTGCCAATGTTTTGTTGTAGCAATGGCGGGTGAATCCTCCCGGGGCCTGCAAAAACTCATTGGCCGCCAGAGTCGGGATGAACACCTCGTCCTCGACTGGAAACTTGTAACTGTTCAATTGGTCCAACATCTGTGTGGTGTTCAGATCGTTGATCAGCCATTTCACAAAGGGTCTGATGGGAAATTAAACATTTCCAAAAGAATGCAAAAGAAATTCAAGACAGCCAAATGGGGTGTTTTAAAAAGTTTTTAAATGTTCAAAAAAATCAGCTCCAGCTGTCAAAATTTTCAGCTCCGGCTGGCGGAGAAATCGGAGCTGGAGCCGGAGCTTTTCCCAACCTTGAATTAAAAATAATTATATGGTTAAACCTGCTAAGACTGGAATGAACTTGGCCCTTTATCTTTTCCAATGTCAATAATGACCCGTCCAATGGATTAATCATGCGGTTCTTTGATTCTGCAAAATAATTAAAGATTACAGGACTGAACAAGCTAGATTTCATCAATGGTGGACAATAGTTAATGATTCAAATTATTTATAAATTTTAATAAAAATGCTCTTTCATATTCAATTAGCTACTTTCACTAATATTTAAGTAGACCATCTACATCGAAATATTAAAAAATGAGACCGGTAAGATAATATCGCCAAAAACTTCTACTTATTTTTAATCAGTGATTATTTAGCGAAATAACTGGAAAACATATATGTATTTTTGAGCTGGAACCAAATTGCTTATTAAAAAATGGTATTAAGGGAGTGGGCATTCATTTAAAACTTTTTGTACAAATTTAAAATTCGTGTCCCAGTGATCATCACCGTTTCTGAAGAGATGCAAATGGGCCAAGGTCCAATTATGCTTGCGGAAATCTATCCAATGTGCCCCGACATGTGTGTATTGAATATCATTTGTGCCGTTGAGCCATTTGAAAATTTGGACCAATTCCTCGTTGGTCTTCAGTTGAATGTCCCAATTCGAAAAATCACAAGGTATTTGGTAATAAAAATTATTGTGGACATTTTAACTTAGAATGAACCCTTTTTTGTATGATCTCGATGAGCTCATCAAATTTATGATTTTATTGTTGAAATTTTAATTATAATAATTAAAATTGTTCCTTTTTTCATCATCAAATAAATTTTTTAATAGAAAAAATGCGATTTTTCGATTCAACAATTATCAATAAAGGATATGTTGCAGCCGATATAAAATTTCAAGTGAAAGCGCATTCGATTAACTGATCTTCATTCATTGATAATTATTTTTGATTAAATCTGATCTTTTTGGTTCCCTTCACCCTCATCTTAAAGGTTTTCAATTCCTTATATTGGTAACACAAAAATTTATAGTCTAAAAAGATGAAACCAACCTGTAACATGATGATGTTTTTCCATTTGTATTCTAACAGCATCTTCATACATTCTAATAGCGATTTCCACTGAAAACCATGATAACTTTTAGAACAATTCTAGTTACTGATAAATATTATATATAAACTAATTTACTCTAGTATATACGCTCTTCATTAATGACAATGTATACTGCAACCTCATTGGTGTGAAAAAACTGAGAATAACTCAAAAGTAATGATGTTGAAAGAAATATTTTTAAAATTTTCGTTTTGCTTTTGTAAAAAAATAATTAATTTGACATTAAAGCATTGGAGTTCATTTTTTATTTTACACACTTATCACATTGCAACTCCTCCCTCTTCCTACCAACCATGTTATGGCCATAACGGTCCATTTCGTATTCCTGCTTGGTCACCATCACATTTGGCACACAATTGGCCAATGCCTTCATCCGGCCCCGAAATGTTTCGTCCGTTTTCTTGTCAATGGCATAACAGTACCAATTCTGAGGGGCATAGTTGGTGGCCAACTCCGCCTCCAAGAACACGTAATCCTGTTGATGAACATTGAATATTATAACAATAAAATAATCATTAAACAGGAAATAGGAGCCAACGATCCATAAAGGAAAGACAACCAAGACATTTCTACTTGGAATAGAAAATAAGTATCAGGTCTCACCATTGCATTGCCATGTTTTTTTTGCAATGTTCTTGAAGTTGTCATGTTTTTCGATTTTTAATAAAGGTTAAAATTCAACAATTTTCTTAAGAAAATGGCCTGAACCCTAGAAAATTTCTCCACGGCCCCTGTTGGGACCACCGTCACATCTCAATATTAAAATGTCTGCAGAAAATTGTTGAGCAAATTTCTGAAGAAAAGGCTAAATTTTTTAATTTTTTGGCACGATTCAATTTAGCGGAAAACGACAATTAGCTTTAAAGTAAAAAATAAAACTGACTCGGTAAACTGCTCGTGCATAAGCGATGCCAAAACAGTCCTTGGAAACAATTGGCTGCGGATGTGTGGCCAAGATTGGGTGTCGGGAATGAATGCCCTCACAACTGATATCCAACTCTCCGGGACCCGGATCCAACACAGTCCTTCTATGCTTGACTCGTTCACTGACATATTGCTGATCGCCTTTAATTTTTCTCTTTAATTTATTAGCGTATCGTTAGTAGGGATTTGGGAATAAAATTAGGGAATAAAATTTCCTTGGATAAGGAGATATAAATATTATTATGATCCAAATTTGTATTATTCAAAATGAAGAACATCAAGGTCAAAAAACTTTCAAATAAAAAGAAGGTCTACTAAACTCGAAACTAAGGAACGAATTTCGGTGTTATTATCGATTCAAAAAATTATTTTGATGCCATATCGAATCAAAATTAATTTCAATGTGCAGATTCCCACGGTGTTTTTCCCATTGTCTATCTAATCTTTTTTCTTTTCCTTCAATTCTCGGTATTTTTTGTTGCCTGAGTTTTTTTCAAGAATATCGCGTTAAAACATAAAAATCCGAAGAGTAAAGGACGACATTGGTTGATTTTTGAATGCCACCAAAAACTATCATGTTATAGAAGAAGAAAAGAGTGAGAATTGAAGGAAAAGAAAACGATTAGGCAGATAATTGGAACATCGATGGCATTCTACTCGAAATCAAGACTGTTGAACATCGCTACTATCACATCTCACTATCAGCACAAAATTCTTCACAATTTTGCTTTTTATACTTTCGGTCTAACAAGTCTTACAAAAAAGTTTTGGAGGGGGTCTATTCTTTCTGACCGAATTGGCAAAACGCCCATTCTGGCCGGATTTTTAAAAAAGTCCAAATATATGTAACATAACTGAGAATTAGAAAAAACATAAATAAAATGATATTTTTATATTTATAGTTAGTGATTAGGGTCATTTGACAAAAAATTTTCATATGAGATCCGCTAATGTGTTACTAACCTGCCAGCACTCGCTCACAATCAACATCAGTCAATTTTGCACTTTTTGGTGGTATATTGAAGGGAATATCCGATGTAGCGGTTAAATAGTTCAGAAGAGTGCCAGATAATAGCAATAGTGTCACGGTGAAAATTGGTATATATTTCAAATCCATTGATAGCATCTATGAGTCGGTTTTAATATTGATTTTAGCGGTACTAGGACGTTAAAAAAGGGACACTAATGCCATGTATGACATTTAGGACAAATTGTGGTCCGAACAATTGAGCACCAGGAAAAATGGAAATTAGGCACCGAATTTAGGACAATTCGCTAAATAAACAGAAAATTAGACATCACCAATAAACGGATAATTTATACAAAAAGTTGGTACCAAACGCAATTGGATACAAAAAATTATGCCAGTTTTATGCTCATGTTGCTAGGCATTTTGGATATGATATGTAATAATAATAAGGCACTGTTTGGCGACAACTTAAAAATTTAAGCCCTGAGAACGCCACATTTAAAAATCGATCCACTTGATTTTCTGTGAGTTTCGACAAGAAGTTAGAATTTTGACCCATACCATAAAATTTGAATTTTCACCTTTTATCGATTAGAACACAAATATTTTCATTGCAGCATTTTCAAAAATTGAATTGTAGGTGCAATAGTCGAAAAAATTTCATCTAAATTACACTTTTTTCTTATATAAAGTCGGTCATATATAAAGCTATTATCGGAACCCATTTGCTGGAAATTTCACATATTCAGTCGGTGATTAAACATTTTGGTGAACTATGAAGAGGAGAGATAAAGGACGAAGGGATACAAAATTGTGTAATAATTTATTCTGATCGGCTGGCAAAGCACACATATCACACATATCAATGACTGTGATAAGTAGTATATTAAGGTGCTCGGGCGTTAAAAAAAGTGTCAAATGCAAAATTTTGGCCTAAAACTTTTTTGTAAGACTTGTTAGACCAAAAGTATAAAAGACAAAGTTGTGCAGAATTTTAGGCTGATTCGAATAGTATTTTTTCGAAATTCGGCCAAAAAGTTTGACCGAAAAATACAGTTTTTACCGAAAAATACGGTTTTTAGGGGATATTTCGAACTTTTTGGCCGAATTTCGAAAAATTAAAAATACCATTCGAATCAGCATTTAATTCTGCACAACTTTGCCTTTTATACTTTTTGTCTAATAAGCCTAAAAAAAGTTTTAGGCCAAAATTTTGCATTTGGCACTTTTTTAACGCCCCATTTGGCACTATTTTTTAACGTCCTAGCACCGTATATTGACAATCTCAAAAAAGGAAATAAATAAATGATGCTAGGAAATAGTGACGTGTTGAGTTGTTTCAGCCAAAAGTGCCAAATGGATTTTGTACGAAAAATCTTCCAAATTATTATCTGTAAACTTGCAATTTTTATTCCATATTTTTGACATTAGGATAGACATTTGATGTCTAACTTGTAAAATTTTTTTGTTTTCTAAATTTTCTAAATTTTTATTTTTTCCTATTAACCATATGATCATTTTTCAATTTTCCAAGAAAACCTTTTCCAATTTTAAGTAGGTTTAAATTCCATGGATTGTCAGAAATATCCATTTTAGCACTTTTGGCTGAAATGACATAGCACCAAATAGTAAATCCTAATGTATTTATCCACTAAAAATCCTAGAGTATTTTCAATAGACAAATAGATTTAAAAAGAAAAAAAGATCTCTGGTAGCATATATTCAACATAGGTAATCGAAGACCGATCACTTCATTTTTTACTTATCAACTCAACCATATTTCGAAATTTTGGTTAATTTTTTTTGAATTTTTAAATTTTTTGGCCATTCTCTTAAGAAAATTGTTCAATTTTTTATTTAAGTCCACTCGCAGAGAGCGAAGGAGTCTATTTACGAAGTGGGTTCGACAAAACAGACCACTTCGCATAAAATTATGGAGTACTCTTACTGTATTAAAGGGGCCGGCAGTCCCGATAGGGCCGCCGGAGAAATTTTTGAGGATTTGGACCCTTTTCTTTTAAAAATTTGCCTTTTGGTCCAAGTCTCAGCTTGTTTGGACTGTAAATTCATTGTAATTTCCACGGATATTATACTTTATTACAGCCTTCGTTAGATCAATTCGCATGGATTAAAAGTCTTTGATAATTGAAATGACTCAATTATTTTAAAAAGAATAATTAACATCGCCGAAAAGCCACAAATCCATGCTATTTAATAGATTGTATTAAAAGATGTCAACCAAATTTTGATCAGGGAGTTTCCACCCACAAAAATTTTCAAGACTTGAGAGTTGGGAATTGTGGTTTATGTACTAATCTCTCAGTGCGTAAAATATTTGTTTAAAAATCATTCAAAATAAGAAATATTTTGTCAGTTACACTTTTTCTTTTATTACATTTTATTATAAAATTGATGAATCATAGGGTCCAATGAACAACAGCATGGGAACGGGGGGGGGGCATTAAAAGAATTTTGATCATTTACAAATAAAATTAAATTAAAAACCAATCGAACGTACAGGAACAGAAAGATAAAAAGTAGTAAATTAATTTCACAATTAAACAGTATTCACTATTCAAATCAACATAATTGATAGAAATTTAAAAAATAATGCAAAAAATTTGCATTCTCAAATTGACCAAAACATTAAAAAGATAAAAATGAATAGGTATATTTAAATTAATGTACTGATCTGCGTCCAAATCTCAACCTATAATTGAATAATTTCCAAAAATAATGATTCTCTCTATTCCTTTTAGAAGCTATTTAAATATGGCCGTCAATAATATCAAAATCACGCTGTTTAATCTCTTTATTGTCCTGATAATGTTCGACCACTGCAAGGGTATATGCTATTTCAATTTATTATTTAGTTATTAGAGCCTCAGTTGGGGGAGTATTTTTTAATTAAGATCAAATGTCACCAAATTAATAAAAATGAAATAGAGCGCCGATTGAATGTCTTTGAATCCTCGATTTTCGAAGCGAATCTTTTATTGAAGTGACAGAGAAATATAACAGCAAAATAGCACACAGAGAAAAGGTGCAAAGAGAAATTTCATAAAGGAAAACTTTCTCTTCATAAAAGCTCAGAGCAAAAAATAGATTTTTAATTCAATGGAATTTTTGCGCCGATTTTATAAATCATTTCCTCGAAATCACCAATAGCGCGTTTCCCCAGACCGAAAAAGTGGTCCATTATGATTGGTGTAAAAATAGCTTATTTGGATCAAAACCAGGAAATTGATTGTATTTGGAATAATGATTGAGCAAACAGTTTGGACATGGACATATATTTTTTTCTTTCTGTTTTTGGTGGACATTCATCAATTTATTTTTTTTCAGTAATTCTGATTAATTCTAATTTTAAATTATAGTGATCGATCAAAGGTGCAATAATTCTTTGTACCGGATCAAACCGATCGAAAGCAATTGCAACGATGGGAACAGGTTCTGAGGGTGATGATTATAACCTAGAAAATCCGGTCCCTAGTGATGATGAATCGTTCTAAAATAAAATCAAAACAAGCGATTTATAAAAAAACTAAAAATCACCTAGAATATTTTTAAAAATTTATTAATTATCCAACAAATAACTTAGGTATTTTCAAATCGCAATCTTGGGTCATGATTTTCGAGCATTGGATGTGCTGCCATTTTCCAGTTAGAAAGAATTTGAATATCTTTTATGTAACAGTCAGACATATTGCATTGATTTTATAGGTTGATTTTTTTAAAAATTTAATTGAAAAATTAAATTTTTGTCTTTCATTTTTCTCTATAACAAGTCTCTATAATTTTATTCCATTTTTTTCGATTCACGATTTTTATTAACAAATTTGGAAAAATATATAAAATAACAAATTTTTTGAAATTAATTTTGATCAGAAATGTTCTTATTACAGCCAAAAGCTTATCTGCTACCCAATCACATTGACGAACGCTGATGAGCTCAATCGAACTCACAAGCCATCGCGCCGCTTCAGTGTTAGCACTTCCCCCAGACAAGAAACCTCCTGTCTTAGCATATCTGAGCCTTGTAGTTACAGGTTATTATCCCGAATTAAAATTTTTTAAATTTGAAATAATTAAACAAAAAAATGGATTTACACATTCGCATTGGCGGTTTTGAAGAAGTGCCATGTTTTTAGGTTTAAAAACCTTCTAATTTGCAGATCAGAATATGTTAATGCGTCGGCTCCATTTTTGGATGATTATATTCCGTTGTTCATGGAATTGATTGCAGATATAAATAAATGGGATGGCTGCGTAAAACTGGTATTGGGTATTTAATTAAAAGGTGGTGCTAGATTCCTCAAATAAGGAGTTACATATTATTATTACGACCAATCAAACATAGAACATGTTCAAACTATGCTATGCCAAAGTAGAAGACTATTTTTACATAATGTTTTTTTTATCTTTTTTTCGAAGATTACAATAAAAATTCCAAAAATTTTCAAGGTTTTTCAAATTCAGTAAACAAAACAACACCAAAATCTAGCCTTTTAGAGTTTTGACCTAACAAGGTTAAAAGTTTTAGTTTACAAATTAGATTGATTAATGGCTTCTTTTTAAGCTCTCTTATTAGCCTTTTTAAAATTATCTACAAAAACAAAACAACAAGATAATAGTCTAGGAGATCCCCTCCTTGTATCGAAAATGTGTCCTGAAAATTCATCAACCTGGATTTTTCGAACCCCCTCAAAGTGGGGGTCTTATTTTAGAGAGAATACGGTATCTAATTTATAATTTTCTTACCACGACTGGTACGATTGGTACCACTGAGATAACAACCGAACCAACCAAAGCAACAATAACACCTACAACAACAGAAACGATGAGCACGATAACCAAAACATCCAACACAACTCTTGAATAACATCTTGTTGGGGTCAGCAGGGGGATTTACGGGATTTTATCGGGTGACTTATTCATGCTAATATGTGATGAAGAACTTGGTCCAAAAGCGTAAAAAATGAAATAACACCTGATCCAACGTATACCTGCTGATTTAAGCCCCGAGACTTATATTTTTCAGCTCTCCTCTTCAGAGGAGGGAAGCCTAAATTTGAGAGGGCTTAAATTCAGGGTTCCGATCGAAAAATTTTAAAAATAAGGACATTCAGCTGAAAAAATAAGATTTCATGGTCAAAAATAAGGACATTTTGTAAAAGCCCTAAAATCAGTTGTAAATCAGTTTATTCATGTAAATAAAACTTCAAAAATCATATTTCTCGCCACCCATGATTAATTTTAACATTTTGGGAGAAGAAATGAGCAAATCATATATCTGGGGACAATCCAAATCACATCTTCACCTGAGCGAGACCCTTCACTGTTTCCACCTTCAAAAGATTTCTTTCATCTGTCCATTGGGAGGAGCAAAGAGAAAAAACACGCTCAATATAGGCATTGGACACTGGGATTGATAAAATTTTGCTGACGAGAATTTGTATGTTGGGCAAATCTGTTTCAAAAAGTTTTAGCCATTTTTGTTCTGCATCCATTTCACTAAATTTCTCATTTGGAATTTTTGCGAGAAGTTCATTCAATGTTGTAATTTCATCAATTTTATGCATCATATTTTTCACCACCGACAATTTCCATGAGCAATCTGTTGTTTTTAAACAGAAAAACCATAGAATTCTTTTTTTACAGACCTTATTTTCTACCTTTTTTGCCAAAAATTATTTTACGGGGGGGGGNCTTAAGAAAATTGATCATTTTTTGGTTTCGACACCGGAGGAAATTTTTAATATTTCGACTTTTTTCAGAAAAATTGACCAATTTTTAAGGTATTTTTTGGAGAAAATTCGTTGTATGGGGTACCGGCGGGAAAATTTTGAGAATTTTCGGTTATTTTCTGGTCATATTTTCAAGAAAATTCATTGTATAGGGTGCCCGGCCGTCCCGATAGGGGCGGCCGGAGAAAATTTTGAAATTTAGACCTTTTTTTCTTAAGAAAATTGGTCATTTTTTGAATAAATTTCTCAAAATCCCAAATATAAGGACAAAATAAGGACATAGGTCGAAAATAAGGACAAATCTTACAAATAAGGACATTTTAATTTTGTAAGATTAGGATCCCCAAAATAAGGACAAATCTTATAAATAAGGACAGATCGGAACCCTGCTTAAATTAGAAGACGGATTAAATTTTTCGGGGTCCTGGCAGCTCGAACCCTTGACAACTCGAACCCTGGCTGATTCAAGCGTAATAACTCGGCTTAAACGCAACCAAAAAATTGCTCTTGGTGTGAAAAGATAGGTCTAAATGTCTGCTACTAACTTGCAGAAAAGATCATCCGAATTGGCCAATTCCAAAATGTTATGGCCAAGATAATCACTTGTGTCAGGAAAAAGGCCAATACGAGTGATTATCTTGGCCATAACTATTCTTGTATTAGACCAATTTAGATGGGCTTAGACTCATTTTGTATCTAATTTAATTCTCTATTTTTTGACACCAAGAGCATTTTTCTTGGTTGCGTTTAAGCCGAGTTGTCACGCTTGAAATCAGCCAGGGTTCGAGTTGTCAGTGACCCAAATTTTTCAATGCACTTTCATAGGTCAGAATATGCAATTTATTGAATTTTCCAAAATTTAACTTGAATTTTTTATAATAAAATTCGATAATTACAAATCTTTAACAATAATCAAATTTGCATTCACCAAAACGACAAATATGTATGGCTGTATAAATTAATTTCCATATTAAAAATTTAAACTACAAATACAAACCCTTACCCCTCCTCCTCTTTATTATACAAAAATTATAATTTGCACAATAATCAATGTGATAATGTTAATGTACAGTAATTGAAAAAAATATATTAAAAATTGATAATATTCCGAAACTAAAATGGCTGGAAGATAGAAAATGAAAACTAATAAAAATATTATAATAAGGAAATGGTCGATTAACTGTTGGAGGAGGGGAGGAGTTTAAACTAGAGAAAATACGGTATATCGACAGTCGGTACGTTAACTCCTTTTTAAAATTAAGAGATTTCCTTTTTTATTTTAGTCCTTCCAAATTCGCTTCAAGAACTTCAGCCTGCCAATTATTGCGGAATTCGCCCGTCCATGTTCGGCAAGCATAACATTGCTGATCCTGACAATGTCCCGGCGAAATGGTTTTGCCTTGCGGAATACCATTCGACGGATTTGGATGAATGACTCGGTGCTTACCTATTTTTTACTTTTCGAATTATCAATAAAAATATTTTCAGAAGTTCGAATTTGAAAAATTACAGAAAATATTATTTTGCAAATTCTTTTAGAAACACTTTTTGATGCTTTTGATCATTCATCAAATCTTGGTCCGTTCAAGGGCTTGTTTTATCAAGTAACCAATTTATAGTTTTTAAGACCCGCAAAAATTTCGATGCAAATTAGTTTTTAGACACAAGTCTGGTTATTTTTAACTTTTCTGATGATATCAAATTGACCCTTGTCTTTTGTAATTTAGTATAAGAATATGTTATAATTTCTACCATATTGCAAAATGTGATAAATAATAATTATTTTTATTTATCATAAAAAAGGTTTATTTATAATTTCAAAAAAATCACTATAAACTATCTATCTAATTGGAAAGATGATTTTTATTAAATAATTCATCTGAATTATTATAATTAGCATGGCCACCTACATCTTTTGAATCCTTGTTTTATGGATTTTACATATTTTATAGTGTACAAGCCAACCCCTTCATGTTTGCACTTTTTCGCGCTGTGGACTAGTAACTAATAATTCTTTAGCTTCCTGGCCAAAATCAACGCTTTTTAATTGCGGATTCACCACCAGCAGAAGATGGGGGAGAAGCGCCAGAAGTACAAAAACAGTTGGAAGCTGAACAAGCCGAACATGGGGATTTGGTGATTTTGCACGGATTTGTCGATCGTTATAAACATTTACATCTCAAGGTTAGCTGTAATCAAATTGTTAATACCATTTCTATAGATAATAGAAGAAATTATACTTCTATCTGGTCCCTACAATTATTCGATTTTTGCATCATTCTTTAATTTTTTAAGTTTCTTGTATAAAAGAAGAACTTTTTTGAACCCAACCATTAGAACTAGTGCGAACGAAACCAGTCCGAAAATTGAGGCCTATCCGCAGCTAAAGTACCGACCGATTCCGCATCCAAACTAAAAGTTTCCACAACCGAAAACTTTTTTTAAAATCTTACTAGACCTAAACCATAAAAACATATATACACTGAATTTTATGCCCTATCTTTAAAAAAATGATTTTTTGTATTTTTCCGAAAAATTTTAAAAAATTAATTGTTTTTGAGTAACTTCGAAAATGTGCTACAATAAGGCCAAAAGCTAAAGCATAAAATTCTTCATATATTTTGTTTTCCATAGTTTTGACCTTATAAAATTTACAAAAAATATTCGGGAGTAGTGACTTTTTGACTTGCAAGGGAAGGGTAAAACATGTTAATCGCGGATCAATTCGAGAACTGTATAATATTGTAGAGCATCCACAAGTTCCGCCGTAAATTTTAATATTAGTGGCCCTCGTCCGCATGAAAAAAAAAGTTATGAGTATTTCTTGCGATCCGCGCGGGTCAAGAACGTGCGAGTGAAGGCGCGCGGGAAAAATGAATGATCATTTGCCAAAAAAGGATATTTTTAAAAGTTTGAATATGTCATGAGTGTTTGCCTGAAAACCACGAATAATTTAAACCTTTATTTTTGATCGATTCATTTAAACCAATTTAAAAAATATCGACGTGATTATCAGCCCGACACATTTACCATTAGGCCATGTGATAAATGTTTAGTTGATTAAAGACTTTTCTAGTATTTATAAAAAATTGTAATATAATTTGATTGTGATTCATTGCAGGGTTGGTCAGGATACCCGGTTACCCGCGGGTACCCGGGTAACGGGCGGGTAACGAGTATGATTTTAGAAAATCTGACGGGTACGGGTAACACCTTATACCCGCCGGGTACCCGCAATTTACCCGCATTTTGAAATGCACCCCTAAGAATCGGGTCTTGATTTAAATATTTTTTTCTCTATACGTTTCTCCTGCACTTTTTTTCTAACTGTCTGTCATCATCCACATTATTTCGCTTTTTCCCCTCCCATCCTTTGACTTAAATTTTTATGTCGCACTGGTGAAAAAGAGCGCTGCACCCCTAAATCTCCAAAGGACGAAATGTCCATTGCGCTAGAGTTCCATAGATCCCACACTCGTTGAACACGATGGCGGTGGCGGATTCAGTACACGATGGCGTTTCGTCCGTTGGAGATTTAGGGGTGCAGCGCTCTTTTTCACCAGTGCTACATAAACATTTAAGGCAAGGGATGGGAAAAAGCGAAATAATGTGGATGGCACACAGTTAGAAAAAATGCAGAAGAACACGATGGCGGATTCAGTTTTTCGAAATTCTAACAATTTTGACCCGTTTTAGAAAAACTGAATCCATCTAAAAATTTTCAAAATCAGAACATTACATTCAAAAAATCAGATTTCATGGTCAAAAATCAGAACATTTTGTAAAAAGCTTTAAAAACTATCCTAAATCAATTTATTTATATAATATTATTTCAAATATCGCATTTCTCACCACCCATGATCAATCCCAACAATTTGGGGGAAGAAATGAGTAAATCATACATCGTTTGTGGTGTAGCCAGAAAAAAATTTCAGGGGGAGAATGGGGGGGGGGGGGTGCTGGGTCATTTCCTCAAAACCATCATAATGGGCGTTTCCTCAAAATCCATCAAAACCTAAAAACATACAAATTGGGACGTTTCCTCAAAAACCATCAAAATGGTCATTTCCTCAAAATCCATCATAACTCTAAAATGAGCAGCACCTATATACAAAATATCGGCGCTAGTGGAAAGACGGTTACTTTTGAAAAACCACCAAAAGGGTCCCCCCTGTTAGGCAAAAATGAAAAATTTTTTTTTGTTTTTTTTCTAATGCTTTTGCTCAAAAAATAGTTAAAAAGTGTTAAAAAACACCAAAAATCTTTTTTTTGGTTTTCAAAAGAAAAGGGTCCCCCCTGTTAAATTTATGGATTTCAAAAGTAACCTCTTTCCACTAGCGCCAAAATATCTCCAATGACAGAAAGCATCCAAATTTTTAACCCAAAATTAAAATACTAAGAAATTTATACTAATATGTAAGTAAAGTATTAAAAAATTCCAACACATGGGCCAAAGGCAAATTACTTCATTTTTACAAAATAAATAAAAACTGATAAAAAATTATTGGTTTTTTTTTTGAAATCATAAAGTCTACGATATAAATTTACGGCATTTTTTTTTCTTATTTTATTTCCATATTTTATATTACCGTATTTCCTCTAATATAATGACAATCTCTAATATAATGACAACCTCTAATATAATGAAAACCTCTAATATAGTGATAACCTCTAATATAGTGACTATCTCTATTTCCAATATGAATTATATATTCTGCGGTCGATAGAACAAGGTCCAGTTTAAACCAATTTTTGAGGTTGGAATAGAACTTTGGAACGAAAATTACAGTTTGGATTAACTTGGTTTAACCAAACCTAGAGAAACGAGCTTGGGTCAAAAAATAGAGCTAATTATTAGCTACAGAATGAGCCTAAGCCTATCCGAATTGGTTTAGTCTAAAAAAAGTTATGGCCAAAATAATCATTCGTGCGAGCATTTTTTGTAAATTGGCCGATATGAATGATTCAATACATAAATCTGATCCAAGATCTTAGATTAAATCAAATCAGTATCAGATCGCGGATCAGATCATTACTTGGTTGATCACACAAAACTGATGGAAAATTTTAAAAAGAACTAAATTAAAAAAAATTTGCGCCGAAGATTATGAAGAAATCAGATTCTAATTTCTGGCCTGAATGGGTTTTTTCAAGAAAGTGGACTTTTAAGTGAAATAAAAGCATGATCAGAGAAGGTGATTGAAAAATATAATGACAACCTCTAATAGAATGACAACCTCTAATATAATGACACCTTTCGGATGAGGTTGAAAAATATAATGACATGTCATTAAGTCATTAATAGGGCCCGCAATCATATGGAAATCCATATTTTTTCTGAGCACTCATAATGGCCTGAAAATCACGTAAAACACATTTTTAGCTTTATTAGAACCTTCTAGACATCATTTTATAATCCATATTTTCCATATTTTTCCATATTTCGGACTTTTTGTCCATATTCCATATTTTCCATTTTTTCGTCCATATTTCGCCATTTTTTAAGAAAATTCTTAAACAAAAATGCAATAAAATCCGAAAATTTTATGATTTTTTAGAAAAAAAAATTTGGAAAAATTTTACAAAAATATTCTCGGAAAAAATTTTCAGTTAATTTTCAGAAAAGGAATATGAAATTAAACTATTTTTTTCCTCCGTAAATTCATTTTTTAAATATTAAAAATGATTTTTAGAAGAAAAATTTTCATTTTTTCTGCCAAAATTTCGCCAATTTTTATCCATAATTTCCATATTTTCGTCCACATTTGGCACTTTTTTATCCATATTTTATGGCCATATTTTGCGATTTTTTATCCATATTTTTGCGGGCCCTAGTCATTAATAATGACATTTTGGCAATTTCAAGCATATTTTGTGCATATTTTACGGTTTTTGGTCAAAAATTTATAATTTTTGTCTATTTTGGCACTTCCAGCATATTTTTTTGATTTTTAAAAATTTGTAGACATTTTGTACCAATTTTGCAAATTTTATGCATTTCGTAGTTCCTTTAAATTTTCTCCATTTTGTGGCTATTTTTGAATTTTTTAATCATTTCATGCCTAACTTTTTCGAATGTCAGGATTTTTATGAAAATTTCCAAAAATGATTAGTGAAAATCAACAAAATGAATGGTTTTTATTGGTTTTCGTTAAAATTTGGTGTTTTTTTTTTGTAAAAATATTCATTTTTTACATGTTTTAGTAAATTTTGAGCATATTTTATGCAAAAATTTGGTAATTTTAATGCCTATTTTCGTGCCTATTTTGGCTTTTTTGTGCCTATTTTAGGCGCCTATTTTGCCATTTTTACATGCCTAACTATCCGTTCCCTAGTCATTATATTAGAGGAAATACGGTATCATTGATGACTAAAAAAAGTTAAGAATGATGTCTACAAGCTATAATAAAAATGTAATCTTTTTGTATTTATTTTCTAAATTTTAATACTTTTTTTTTATATTGTCTTGATGAAATTTTCTTAGTATTTTAATTTTTGGTTAAAAATTTGGATGCTTTCTGTCATTGGAGATATTTTGTATATAGGTGCTGCTCATTTTAGGTTATGATGGATTTTGAGGAAACGCCCATTATGATGGTTTTGAGGAAACGACATAGCACCAATGGGGGGAGGGGATCCCCGGCGCTGGGGAAAATTTTTTGGTCTTATCAAATTTTCTTAAGGAAATTGACCAATTTTCTGCCTTTGGTTTTTGCCGATTTTGCCCGAGGAAAGGGCCATTTATTGAATCAACTGGATCAATTTCTTCGATAAAATCCTTTTCACCACAGAAAATCCCACAGTCCGAACTTCGAACAATCAGAAATCGCCGAAATGTTGGCACAATATTGTCTTGAAAGTGGCACTTCATTCCATAGTGCTGCTTCACAATCAATGCAAAACAAAAAATTTGATCGTGTTTTACGAAGATTTATAATTTAATTTAAAAATCTAACTTTGAAACGGTTTTTTTGAATTTTTAGATTTTTTAAAAAATTTTCCCCAAAAATCGGGTAAAATGCGGTTATACCCGCGGGTACCCGCGGGCGGGTATACAAAAAATATGAAGGGTATGAAACGGGTACGGGTATTGGTCCCGCGGGTATAACCGGGTACGGGTCCGAAATTTGTACCCGTGACCAATTCATTGTTGTTGCAACTATTTACAGCTCTTATCGATCGATTTCTTTTTATTGCATTCAGCTCAAATGCTTTGAATATATGGCTCACAAATAATTTTCTAACTATCTTCATGGCCAAATGATCCAGTAAATACATGACCAATCCATTATAATTTATCCAAAAATGATCCTCAATATATTTTAGAAAATGATCCATCTGAATATATGGTCTACTATAGTTCCATTAAAATATATGGCTATAAAATTAACCATCGCGCCTTCACTCGCACGCCCTTGACCCCGCGCGGATCAAGAAAAACTCATAACTTTTTTTTATGTGGACAAGGGCCGCTAATATTAAAATTTACAACGGAATTTGTGGATGCTCTACATTATTATACAGGTCTCGAATTGATCCGCGATTAACATGTTTTACCCTTCCCTTTTTGGTGGCATTTAGAATGGTAAACCAATGAGTTTACCGATTTTGATTTGTTGTAGTGGTATGGTGGCTTGCTCTGGCAACAGGAATATTGTCGGCATGCAGAATGGCTGATGAAGGCGGACGACGACACGGTGGTGTACTTGGCCCGTTTGGACTATTGGATTGAGCACAAATTCCGACGGATGGCCGAAGAACTTAATGGCCTGGTTTACTTTGGAACTATCCGCAAAATCAATTGCCCTTTCCGTGATGAAAAATCGAAATGGTCAGAGGATTCACGTTTCAATCGTAGATATGAAATATCCTCTAAAAATAGATCACAGTTTTTTTAAATAAATTGCTAGTATTAATACAGCCTAATACATTATATAGCATGGTTAAATCCATTTCCGTTGAAAAATTTCATTGAGTTCTCGACCTGAGCTTTCGCGTTTCAGCATATAGCGCCATAGGTGTCATATAGGAAATATTCGACATATTGGAAATGAATTTTAAAGTAAAACAGATTGATCAAAATTAACAAGTATTTTTTTAGCTCTATTAGTGTTAAGGGTACTTTTTCACATTACCCCATCTGGAAAATTTTTTAATATTTTTTCGTGTCAATTTAATAATTAAGATGTGATCCTGGGGTTTTCACACGTGTTGATATTGAATCTGATATTAGATTTGTTGTGATTTCATCAAATCTATGATTAGGTCATTTTTTGACCTTTTTCGCACCGCCTTTCATAATGTCACTAAAATGGAAACAAAGGGAATAAAGATGACAATATCATAGATTTAATGAAATCATACGACAAATCTGACGCCAGATTCGAATTCAGTACATTAAAAAAACCCCCAGTTCGTTTCTAGAATTGTTCAATTTGAAAATTTAAAAAAAAAACAAAAAATCAGGGAGGGAAAAGTGAAAAACTATGTTAATGTTAAGCATCTAAAAAGCCATCCATGTCCCTTCCGTATTCCTTTCTAAGTGAATTTTACGATCATTTCGCCAAAAATAGAAAAAGTAGATGAGCCACCTATTTTATATTAATTTAAGCCAAATTTTAAGATTATTTTCTTCGAATCCGAAGTATTTTTTGCCCATTTAAAGGTATGTTAACGAGAGTGTATACCCCGGGGCACTTTTTCCTGACTTTGCACAAGGCGCAGTGTACTTAACCACCAACAAGACAATCGCGGCGATACTCCCTCATGCTGGCGAGATTGTCGGTTTCCACCTGGACGATGTGGTATTCACTGGGATCTTGGCAGAAAAGGCCAATGTCACCCGGGTGCACCACTTACACCACTTTTTCGATGTAATTTTTTAAAATATATAAAATAACCGTAGTATCTACTATCAACTAATCACATGGGATTCAAAAGTAATCGGAGATTTTTTTAAACTAACCTAAAAAATTTTCATTTGTTTGCAAAGTCAGACTTTAAAAGGCAAATGTGTGCAAAATTATAGCAATATCTTTTGATGTTCAATTTTTTTTTTAATTTGAATCTTGTTTTCAAAAATTGTCATTCTCAAATACTTTTAAGTAAATTCAAAAAATAAAAATCCAAAATGTGTAGAATTTTTTACATACCTATAAATATTTATCTTTTTAAACGGCTTAGCAAACTTTGGAAATTGGGCCAGTCAACTTTTTTTAAGTAATTTTTTTTAAATTATCACTGACATTCAATGTGTTGTAATACTTCAGTTGTTGCAGATTTCTTAAAAATTAATCGACTCATAGGAGGTGAATTTTTGCGATTTTTTTAATAGAAAACCAAAGAAAACGAAGGGAAAGAAAAATTCGTTTTATCTAGCAATATTTGTAATTGAAAAATATAAATTTTAGCTCATAAAATTTCAGGTAAGGTTATAAATTATATCCTTCTTTTGAAGGGAAACTAAAAAATGGAAAATAACATTGTTACAAAAAATACTTTCAAGCTTTCATATTTAGCGTGATTGTAAGGAATTTAACATTTGCGAGAACGGGGTGCCAACTGTCATTTCAATATGGGGATTTGGTGGACAAATGGCATATGAGAAATATGGACAAATGAAGTCGGCAAACTGCTCGTTGGAGTTGCGCAATGGAGTTGACAGACATGCATATTGTCCCAATGAACCCTTTGACCCTCCGCCACATTGCAGATAAATATTTTTACTTGAAAATTGTTAGCATGAACGTAATGAGAGAATTTCAATTATCATTAGAAGGAAGTACTTTGCCTCAGCCTGAGTGCAAAAGTACAAGCTTTAAAAGGCTGTGGACGAGTACTTTGATTCTTCCCGAATTCAAAGTACAAGCCTTTCCGAAGGGTTGAGTTTGTAGAAAATCTGCTTTTGCTTTGGCGGTGTCCGAAGAACTTGGCTGACTGCGCCAATTATTGTGTATTTGGGGAAGGAATCGATTGTAGGTAACCCAAATAACAATATCGAATCAAATAAGAATAATGTTTATTGTCGAAGTCAATAAAAGGTGTGGAGTGCAGTGAATATGCAGGAGAAGAAGTGATCGGCATAAATGCGAAGAGGAATGGAAATGGGTCACAATATAAAGGAAAGGGTAGAGAAACAGAGACAATGGGGAGAGAGAGATGGAATGACAAGGGATACTGTAAATGCAAATTATGAAAGGTCAAGGGATATCCAACAGAAACCAAGGATAATAATAGGCAAAAGTTGAGATCAGCTAGTTTCGCGAATAGCTAGCTTTATACTTTATAATAAAAGATCGTGCTTAGACATTTTGGGATACGAAATTTGAGGATCAATTGTCAAATATTTGGCTCACAGTCAGCAACCTAGAAAAACCTTTTTGTTATCACAAAAATAGAGCAAAAAAAAGCTACAAACTAAGCTTAAGCCCGTTCAAATTGGTGCAATGTTATGGCCAATTCTGTGAATTTGACTGAAAATTTTTTGTCATAATTTTTAATGGGTCAATCCCAATAGGCCTGGACAAACTATTTATTATTTATTTATTACTTTTAAGTATTAATCTTTATCTATTTTTAGAATGTAAAATAATCTTTTTATTCGTTTGAACCGATTAATAACAAATCCCCTTTTTAAAAATACAATATAGTACAAAAATAAAAAATTTTGAAAATGGAGAGTTAATGGGGAGTGGATGGTGAGTTTACTTTATGTAGAAATAGTTAATAATCTTTTAGTAATATTTAAAATTCAATCCCCTAGATTAATTAATTATAATTGATACAGGATCAATTTCTAATCATTTTCGACAATCATCAATAATACCATTCCTGTCCATATTTGACTTCTTCCAAGAATTTGTAAGTGCAATTGAATTGATCCAAATCCACATGTTCATCACGCTTGGCAATCTCATTATAGCGCACCTAAATCAACCTAGTCATTTGTTGGTATTATATGGATGTATCAAATCAACCTGAGGCAATTCCTTATAGAGTTCGGCCCGGAGCCGGTGCACTTCCGGATCCACAAAGGTCCGGTTCCAGATCACTTCGTGCCAACACTGCACCACATCCGCATCGAATTCCGCCGGTTGAACTTTGTTGGCGAACATGAATGGACTGTTCAGAAAGTTGGGCACAAGGTCTTCCAGTCCAAAAATACACACAGAATGTCGAAATTTTCCACTGCGACACCGATCCGAGATGGCAGAGCCTCTATGACTCCAAAATGCAAATCTAAACAAATGAGTTCCTATTCTTTGGTTTGACAATTCGGTACTTCATATTTTATATGCCAGAGGTATAATAATGCGAAAATATCTTTTAAAAATCAAGACCGAAATTTTAAAAAATACTAGCTCATCGATAGACAAAAAGATTGAAAAATTTATTATGGTTTTTTTGTAAATTTTGATATTTTTACTCCCAATAAAAAATTTACAACAAAATTCGAGCATAATTTTTCGAGTATTTTTGGTCTTTCGAATAATTGGTCTAGTATTCGGTTTTGATTAGCCCATTGTTCTCTTATTATCTTTATAGCAATAGGAGATGATTTGGTCCGAGCCGAACCAGTCCAGATAGGCCTTTCTGAATTTTTCTTAAAAGTTTCAAGTCTCGAGTTTCAACTTCGGTAACCAGTTTGGTTCGAATTTTGGAAATTTCATATTTCGGACAACCCTACTAATGTCAGTATCTTTCGTTTAAAAGATTCTTTTAAATGACTTATCAATTTTTAGCACTTATTCCGCTTTATTCTATACCTTGTAAGGCTTGGTGCCAATGTTTTGTTGTAGCAATGGCGGGTGAATCCCGCAGGGGCATGTAGGAATTCGTTGGCCGCCAAAGTCGGGATGAACAACTCGTCCTCGACAATATATTTGTAAGTGTTCAATTGGTCCAACATCTGTGTGGTGTTCAGATCGTTGATCAGCCATTCCACGAAGGGTCTGATTGGAAATTAAACATTTCCAAAAGAATGCAAAAGAAATTCACTACGGTAAAATGAGAAGTAATAGCATTAAAAAAAAAGTTTAACACATCACGACACAATACTTTATCGAGAGGATTATATATCAATATACTTAGGTTGTAAACTAAGTTCTGACCCCCATTCACTGATTACGTTAAAAATATTTTTTTAAAAATCAACTTAAATCTAACCACGCATCCGAATTTCCATAATTATTATCAATAATATATTGGCATTTTTTGTGGAAAAAATCAAAGCTCCTTTCTTAAATTTTGGAAACTTTTGAAACAAAACATTAACAGGGGTCATTATAGACATGGTTAAATTGGGACAAGTTTTTCTCATCAAAGAAATGAGCTAGAGAAGCAATTCAAAAGCTATTCTGATAGAGCACCATTTCTGTATATTCTGGCTAAAAATGAGCTCCCAAAAACTTCTATTCAATTTTTTATTGTGGATCTTTTTGAAACATTGATTTTGAGCCAACGCTCCTAAAAAGCATTCCTTAGTAAAAATGACAAAGACAAGTTTAAAGAATTGAATTTTTGAAATATTTTACTTAATAGAACACCATAATATTGATTCGAAATGATTTAACCATTTGAAAAAGTCCAAAAGTTGAGATTATCATTTTGACCCCAGAAAATGCCCGAAATTTTGAGGGGTTTTGGTGACTTCATATTACCCTTTTTTGCATTGACTAAAATTTTTCTTTTTCCTGCAATAAAAGAGAGTCCTTTTAACTATATTTTTCATAACTTATTGGGTTTCTATCTTTATGGAATATGTCATATAGAGACTGTAGAAGAAATATGGTAGACTACCAATTTTGGGTCTATTTAAATAAAAAAACATAACTTTTCTAAATAATGGATTAGAATTAATTTTTCTTATAAAAATGATAAAGCACAATTTATTCTACAATATAAAAAAGAGTGCAAGAGAATTGGTGGCAAAATAACAAAGTTATGAATTTTTTAAAATGGTCCAATGACTAATGACAGGGGGTCAGAACTTAGTTTACACCCTAAGTATAATGTCGCTTTATATATTACAGGGTGAGAAAAATTTCTAAAGACTAACTTGTAAATTTTTGCAAAATTTTTTTGACTAGATATAATCAATATGATGTAAACTAACAAAAATCACAAATTGAGAGGGAAAACAGACCATCGCACTAGCAATCGGATTGAAAACAACCATTGTACCTTAGGAAAAAGTTGTTTTCGAGATTCTGAAGCACAAATTTGTGTCCTAGTAACTCTAAGAACATCGACCGAAAAATTAATTGTCCAAGTCAATATTGTAGCTGAGACTGTTACGCATAAAATTCATAACGATAGATTCATTGAAAGTTGATTTGAAATGGTCCTGCTGGGCCGCATTCACTGAAGAAGGATGCGCGACCAAGCGTTTTATGGCCAAAAGCATTTGGATTTTTCGCTATAATTATCATTTAAATTCAAAAATAAGCCCGCAAAGAGTTATTAAGATGCCAAAATAAATTTTGACTTTTTGACAATTTGACAAATCAGTTTTGGTCCTATAATGGTTGGCCTAAAAACTTCAGAATCAATTAGAGAAAATTTCTTTTTGATAATTATTGAAGCAAAATGTGTTATTTATAATATCAGCAAAAAAGAAAAGACTTAAAATTCGATAAACCAAATTAGACCACATTTGGTGAAAAAATGAGCCCGACCAAAGTGGACCCTAACCCTAGTGTGCTCGATACCCTATGGTCAAATTCGGATTTTTATTATGCTTTTTAGTTAGTTTACATTTTATTGAGTATGTATGATCGAAAAAAATAATTGTATAAATATATTTTTGCAAAAATTTAGCCCTTATAAAAAGTTTCCGAACTTTACTCCCACCCTGTACACATCTATTATTAGGGTGTGTAATATATTAGCGACCAGTGTTAGAAAAATCACAATTTTTGGCTCCAGGCTCCGACTCTTCATAAATTTATTTGGCTTCAGCTTCGGCTGAGCTCTTTTCAAAAATTTAGCTCTACTCCGGAAAAAACACGCGCTCCGGCTCCGAAGGAAGGAGTCGGAGCTGAAGCTGGAGCAGGAGCTTTTCCCAACCCTGAATGAAAATAATTATATGGTTAAACCTGCTAAGACTGGAATGAACTTGGCCCTTTGTCTTTTCCAGTGTCAACAATGACCCGTCCAACGGATTAATCATGCGGTTTTTTGATTCTGCGAAATAAATAAATGATTGAATAGATACTAGTTGATGATTCAAATTATTTATAACTTTTAATTAAAATACTCTTTCGTATAGCTCATTAGCTACTTTCAATAATATTTAACTAAACCATCTACAATTAAATATTAAAAAATAGGATTGGTAAGATGATATCGAAATCAGAAATAAAGTCAATAAACACTAGTAAGCAACTAATCATGGCGGTTAATAATATAAGTAATTGTTTATATAGGTGAAAAATAATAAATAAAAACCCAAAAATAACCAAAAATATTGATATTCATAAAAAAGGATCGGTTCTATTTTTGTTTGCGAAATATCTGGAAAACCTATGTATTTTTGAGCTGGAGCGAAATTTCTTATTAAAAAATGGTATTAAGGGAGTTGGACATTCATTTAAAACTTTTTGTACAAATTTAAAATTCGTGTCCCAGTGATCATAACCGTTTCTGAATAGATGCAAATGGGCCAAGGTCCAATTGTGCCTGCGGAAATCTATAAAATCTGCTCCGACATGTGTGTATTGAATGTCATTTGAGCCGTTGAGCCATTTGAAAATTTGGACCAATTCCTCGTTGGTCTTCAGTTGAATGTCCCAATTCGGAAAACACAAGGTATTTGCTATAGAATCTTATCTGGTATTTTAACTTAGAAATGAACCATGTTTTTTTGCATGATCTGCTCGATGCTAGGTCGTTACCGCGAGGGGCGTTAAAAAACCGCCTGGCCTAAAACTTTTTTGTTAGAGTTGATAGACAAAAAGTATAAAAGGCAATATTGTGCAGAATTTTACGCTGATTCGAATGATATAAAAAATTTTTCCGAAATTCGGCCAAAAAGTTCTAAATATCCCCTAAAAACCGTATTTTTCGGTATTTCGGGAAAATTTCGAACTTTTTGGCCGAATTTCGAAAAAAATATAAATACCATTCGAATCAGCATAAAATTCTGAACAATTTTGCCTTTTGTACTTTTTGTCTAACAAGTATAACAAAAAAGTTTTCGGCCAGACTATAGCTCGTGGCGGTTTTTTTAACGTCCCAGCACCGATCTGCTCTCGAATGATCATCAATAAGACAAAAATAAATTTTATTAAAATTATACGAAAAATTGGATCTTTTTGCTTCCCTTCACTCTTTTTGCCGTTGTCGGAGGGACCGTGCTGAGTCATTTCAGCCTAAAGTGCAAAAATAACATATCAGTCCCAGAAAACTTTTTTGTTCGACTTGTCAACCAAAAGAAAATTTGTGTCATGCTGATTCTGATGGTAGAAATTTTTTTTTCGAAATTCTGACAAAAAAACGGAAAACTCGAATTTTTGATAATTTGGACTTTTTTATTTTTGTAGAAATTTCAGAAAATTTTTTATACCATCAGAAATTTTACAGAACTTTTCTTTTTATACTTTTGGTCCAACAAAGTTTTTTCTGGGACTGATATATTATTTTTGCACTTTAGGCTGAAATGATATAGCACCGGCGGGACTACACCATTAAAACTCGATTTTTCCAGAATTTCAATTTTCAATTCCTTATTTTGGTAACAAAAAATTTATACTTTAAAAATAAAACCAACCTGTAATGTGATGATGTATTTCCAGTTGTATTCTAACAGCATTTTCATACATTCTAATAGCGATTTCCACTGAAAACCATGCTAATTTTTAGATCTATTTACTGATAAATATTATATAGCAAAAAACTAATTCGATCCCAAACAAATTCACTCTAGTATATACACTCTTCTTAAATGATTCAGTAATAATTGACTCAATTGAATGCTATACTGCAATTTAACCTCACTGGTTTGAAAAAATTAACAATAACTCAAAAGTTATTAACTACACCATTAAAACTCGTAAAAGAATTTTTTTTAAATTTTCGTTTTGTTTTTGTAAAAAACAGTAATCTTTATTAATTTCATATTAAATCAATTTTTCATCGTAAATCAACTTTTTTTGCACATTTATCATTATCACATTGCTCCACCCTATCCTTACCAACCAACCATGTTATGACCATTACTGTCCATTTCGTATTCCTGCTTGGTCACCATCACATTCGGCACACAATTGGCCAATGCCTTCATCCGGCCCCGAAATGTTTCGTCCGTTTTCTTGTCAATTGCATAACAGTACCAATTCTGAGGAGCATAATTTGCGGCCAACTCCGCCTCCAAGAACACGTAATCCTGTTGATGAAGATTAAATATTATAATATGATTAAGCAGGAAATGGAAGCCAACGATCCATAGGTACTTGTACAGTTTAGATGCCAAATTTTTAAAAAGAAAAAAATCTTGGAAAATTCCATATTTTTATAAATTTCACGTTTTACCCGAAGGTTTTCGAGGTTGTTGAATCTGAATCTGACATCAGTTTTGTCTTTGCATGAAAAAAATATAAGATTTTTGGTTTGATAAAAAATCAAGTACTTGATAAAATCATAGATTTTTTTTGGTCATTTGATAAAATTGATGTCAGATTCGGATTCAGCACCCTCAAAAATCCTCAGGTGACCCGTGAAATTGTAAAATGTGTATTTTTGTTTCCATGTAGTGGGATTTTGAAAAACTTTGCACCTAAACTATACAAGTACCCGATCCATATATAGGAAAGATAATATAGAAAATTCAATACAGAAATTTAACAAAAAATTGTTGAAAATTTCTAAAAAGTCTAAATTTTTCAATTTTTTCCGGTGCCCTTATCAGGGCAGTCATCACCCCACCCCACCTACAGTGCAGAAGTCTCTGGACCAATGATTGCAAATTGCGAAAACCGATGAAAATTAAAGAGAAATTTAAATCGTTTTAAGGTGCCAAATTTTGCCACGAAGTACCATTTTTTAGGCAGATCCTACCACCCGGTATTATTTTTTCTTAAATTTGTATTTATAAAATGAAACGAAAGATTTGGTTTAAATAATTTATTTTCTCGAATTCATAGACATTCAACCGTTTGTTGTATTGGCTATATGTATCAATATTTCTTAATTATTCTTTAAACCGATTTTGCATGATTCAATTTAGCGGAAAACGACAATTAGCTTTAAAGTAAAAAATAAAACTGACTCGGTAAACTGCTCGTGCATAAGCGATGCCAAAAATGTCCTTGGAAACAATTGGCTGTGGATGCGTGGCCAAAATTGGGTGTCGGGAATGAATGCCCTCGCAGCTTTTATCCAACTGTCCATGGCCCGGATCCACCAGAGTCTGCCTGTGTTTGACTCGATCGCCCACATATTGCTGATCGCCTTTAATTTTTGTCTTTAACTTTTTTTTGGTAGAGATTTAGGAACAAAATCGAGGGTTAAATTTCCGTAGATAAGGAGCTATAAATATTATTGTGATCCAAGTTTATATTATTCAAAATGAAAAACATCAAGGTCAAAAAACATTAAAAAAAGAAAAAGTCTAACTCGGGGCATTTTTAAATTCGATGTTTTTATGGATTCAACAAATTATTTTGGTGCCACATCGAATCAAAATTAATTTCGATGTGCGGATACCACGATGATATTTCAATTTTTTCCCATTGTCTGTCTAACAAGGGAACATTCCCAACTGTGAGTCGGAATTTGCATATTCCATTCCAGCCATTTTGTAGAGCATTCACGACAACCGCGGTAATTTTTAATATTAAATGCCCTTAAAGCTAGGAAGCAAAGTTATAGAATTTTTAATTTTTGATTAACGGTCGTTCACCCACACGGATTATCCACACACACTGGGATGGCATCCATCGTTCAATTTTTATTAATCCTTAATCATGATTATTCGTTGGTTTTATTTATTATTTTCTTTTATATAATAATTCCCAGCCGTTTTTATGGCGCATTACCTAACTGTGATTATAAATCGTACGATCGATGCCATCCCGATTGGTGGATGATCCGCGTGGATGAACGACCGAACATTTAATATTTATTATTAAAAATTCTATAACTTTGCTTCCTAGCTTTAAGGGCATTTAATATTAAAAATTACCGCGGTTGTCGTGAATGCTCTACAAAATGGCTGGAATGGAATATGCAAATTCCGACTCACAGTTGGGAATGTTCCCTTGTAAGCTTTTTTTCTTTGAATATCTCGATCTTTTTTTTTTTT